>MINK01177942.1:2260-14995 GCA_001735545.1 Phormia regina
TTTTGATTTTCAATCCTAAACTTATCTTTACATTATCCTCGTGAATCATCAACATAAAAACTTTAAGCTGCAAAAATCTGTCAGTGCATTTTACAACATGAGAATTTAAACATTTTTGACTTCATTTGTTTTTAATTCCGCATTAGCATTAACTTTTCGTACCAAATAGCTTGAATACTGGTGTGCTTATGCTTTCAATTTTATTGGATTTCAAAATATCTTGTGGACCATTTTTCTACTCGAACCATGTTCCTTATCTATGGTGGAATTCTCCTAATACTATTTAATAACATTGGATACACTTTGACAGCAGACATTAAATTCTTCCGCTTACTATTTGTAGGAACAATTTGGATTTGGAATTGTTTAATAATTTTCGCCACTAATTTTGATCAAAATCACAACAAATCTCATATGATTTTCATTAAAAATAATAACTGACATATTTTTCAAAGATAACTAGATCAACAAAAATTTTAAATATTCGATCGCCTCCTTATGTCAGGTAAAATATTTTTTAGAGATATTTTATCACAAACACACATTAAACATCCCCAGCAAAAACGAGCCTGAAAAAGTTCATTGATATATAACAAATGTGTTGCCATTGAGAGAGTCAACTTAAGTGGCAAAAATGAGCTGCAGAAGTTCCTATTATTTTAGCCCATTTGGTTGTCATTGGTAGGATGTTCTTCTTTTATAACTACCTTAATTCCTGGATTTTCTAAAGTACTATTCTTTGAAAATACTGTTAATAAATTTTTTTTAAACAATAAAATTTCGCAATTCAGACTTATTAAAAAGCAATTTACGCTAAATTTCAAATACATTTTCAACCTTTTTTGGAAGTAGTTTTTAAGGACACTATCACAAAAAAAGTTGAAAATATGCACATTGGTTTCAACTTTTTGAAAATTAAAGTTTTGAATGTTCATATAAGGTTTAAAATAAATTGTTAATAACATAGATTTATAGCTCTTATAATATTTTAACGATAAACCCAATTTCTTCTCAATTCCCATAATTGTAAAAATTAAAATACAAAAAAATTAATTAATTTACATTGAACAGATGGTTCCGATTTCCAACAATCTCAACAGTGTCCCGTGTAATAAAACAACAAAAGTGTGATACAGATAAATACTCTAAAGGAATGCTCAACTATGCTCAACACTGAATCGCCCAACCGATGCTGGGATACTTCAAACGAGTTTCGATCATTAAACAAAATTTAAATGTTGTTGATAGTTTTAGGTAAATTCAACTAAAAAAATTGCCAAAATAGGCGTATAAAAAAATGTTTGCTGGGCCAGCAGCAAAGTGATGAGTGTGTTTTATTTCTAAACGAATATGGGGATGGGGTTATTAATTCTTATTATTATTTTTGTTTTCTTTTGCAATTTTAAAGTTGTGAATGTTATTATAAAATTGTTGTTTAAGGAATAATGTTTGAAATTGGTTTAAATTTTTTTGCCAAAATACTTCCATTAGTTAGATTTGGAATTGTATTTTCTATTTTTTATGCTCTGAATATATTATCACGTTAATTTATTAAATATCTATTATCGAAGTATTTGATTGAAGCATTTTAGTGTTAGGTGGAACTTGTTTTCTATAAGAAAAAAAAAACGAAACTTAAGGACAAAACGTTGAAAACGGTACTATTCTGAATAAACATAGAATAACAACTAACATTTATATCTCATAGATACATACTAATGTAGCATTTATATGAAGGTATTGTATAATTTATAAAAGGAAGTGTGTGATGTATTATTTTGTATCTAAAGTAACAATATTCTTAACACACGTAATTTTAATTAGGTTGGCAAATTAAGATACTAATAATATAACAGTTTATTTATAATTTGGTAATGGTTTTTGTTTCTATTTCCTTTTTATTTGTATTGTGACCAACACTGCAGGCTACATAATATTTCGTTTACTGACTCTTTTACCAAAGCTACTCCCCTTAATGTTTTGTAATGACTCTCGTTTAAAATCATCTTTGCCCCGCAAAACTAAACGTTGGGAAAAATAACTTATCATGTGGATAAATAAAAAATGTAAACCCACAAAATCATTAAAACAAAAAACTATTTCATTTTTTAAAATTAACAAAAAAAAAATATTGCCGATTTTATATGTGTCCACGCGTCTATAAATTTTCTTTTGTGTTGAAAAAATTACTTGTAATGTACATTATTTAGACACAGTCAGTAAACTATGAATCAGAGGTTCCCATAAATAGAATACAGCTATATTTATAATTTTAAAAATGGAAAATTTTATCATAAACATTTTTAACCAAGGTCTATATTTAATACAGAACTACAGATTAAATATATAATTGTTTATATTGGGATCAATTTAGTGCAAATATATTGGAAACACTGACATGTTTTGATTTATAACAAATTTAATAATAACTAGAAATTATTTTAATACTACAATATCGCAGAAAAAAACATGGTCACTTGCCATGGATCACCACAACTTATATTCCAATATTTGTAAATAAGCCATGTATTACCACTGATCCTGAATAATATCGTGTTTCTATAGATTCCGTTTTTATTTATTTAATGATTAACTCACATCAAAATTTTAAATATGGTTGACGGGATATTATTATAAATGTATTTAAATAGTTTTTGTATGAATATCATATATGTAAATGAAAAATCCAAAGAATTAGCTAAGTTTACAACCTTGTCCAGTAATTACAATTTTGTTTAATTCTACACAACACTAAGCCTATTTTAGTCCAATAGTATGTTAGTAATATTAATTCTCATTTAGTTTCAGATATATGAAAAAATATATATTAATTGATAAGTTCGTTTTCTGTTCCGTATGATGAATGCAACCATCATGTCGTGTTATCCAAGAATATAAATATGAAAATGAGATATATATATGATGAAATTAGAATTATATATAAGACACATGGGATTTATCTATATGAATGAAATGATGATTATGTGTATTTGAAATGGGATTAATTAATAATGAATAATTGGGATTATTATATAATGATAAATTGGATTATATATATATGATATAATTAGTTTATATATATGATTAATCATACAGATCATTAAATGATAAAAAACAATGATGGAATTTAAAGCAATTTTAAAGAAAAGTTATAAGTTAACAAAAAAAAATAGGAAATGGAATCATATATATGATTACTCATACAAATATAACTTATTTAGTAAAACTGGAATTATATTTATACAATCATTTATGTATGTTGCTAGTTTTAGTTTTATGGATCATCTGAACCAATATTTTTCTCTGCGTGTAACAATATACCCATCGTACATTTAAAGTACGAGTATAAAAAATATATAGTGTTGAATAAAAATCTGCGCAAGCGCATTCTTGAGAATTGTTTAAATATCTAAAAACAATACATACAATACAATTATTTGATTTGGGGGTCTGAATGAATTATATACTTTGTGATTATTTTTGTTGTTATATTTTTATTATACTTTGTTGTTAATTTTATATAAATATTTTTTTGTTGCTCTTTATAACCTGTGAGGGTTTTTTTTTAACTTAATTTTTAAAGACTTTTAATAAGAAACTTTCAATTTAAAAGTATATCTTTTAATAACAATTCAATTTAATGTAAATCATTTTTTAAAGCTTATAATTCGGAAACTATAATCATACAACCATTATAGTAAATGATTTTTTTTTATATAATTTTGGCTACATGTAAGTTGTCCGGTTTAATGTTTACTTGACTTGTCTCTCTGTCTGTCTATCGTCTGACTTATAACGACGTAAATAAATAAAAATATTTTGTGTGAAAGTGCTATAGCGAGAAACCAAAATCGATGGACAGAACCTGCACTACTTTATTTCTTTTTCACCTTCATATACACTTTAAACAATGTTGCAGTATAAAAAAACGTGTTTGTTACTTGTACAATTTATTTGTTACAATTAAAGTTAAATTCACACATTACAAAATAGCAACAAATATAAAAGCAATCTAGTTTTACGATATTTTGAACTTGATATCAAAGGACCGACATTAATTGTTTAAATCGTCAAATAAATTTATAAATTATTTAGAACAAGATTGGAAAAGTAAATTAAAAAATCATTTAATGCAATTTGATTTTTTTAATTGGCCTAATTAAATATGTTGATTTATTTTTTTGATTAATTTGTTTTAATTTTGGAATTTGGTATGATTATGTAAAAATGTTTCAAGTTATTTTTGTAGCTAATTCTTGGATAATGGAATATTGTTTTTTGTTTACCACATAAAGCTATAAAAAATAATGAAATTCATTGAGAGTTTTTAATCCAAAAAATAAATTCAAAGGCCTACAACAAATAATACTATGTAGTTATGGCTTAATGAATTCCAAAGTTATTATAAATAACGTAATATTTTTATATCTTCTGCTATTTGATGCGGAATATATTATACTTAATCTGCAATTGTTTTGTATACTAATTTAAAAACTATTTAAGAGTTATCTATATATAGTATTATATTAAGTTTTGCGAAATGAATATTAACATACTGGTATATTATCTTGAAATTAATTTCAGAAGTAACTCTTAATTCAAAAGAGAAACTCATTTGCAACAGAGTTTTGAAATACAAAATCTGAAAGTGAATATTGTTTCTGTGTACATACACAAAAAGCATTTATTAAACTTGTATAAATTTGCACCTCTCACCAAAATTATATGAATAATGATGAATATATTAACTTGAGAGAGAGAGAGCGGAGGAGAGAGAGGAGAGAAACAGAAAAAATTTGCAATTTAGACATTATTAAATGCAAATCAAGAATGTCAGTAAACGAATAAGCCAGCACGTATAAAGTAGTCTGATCTTAAAGACCGGTATCAAAGTTGGTATGGTATAAACACTGTCATAAATTGAGAGTGTCACGATTTACTTAACGGAAGAAATTTTAATTCAATTATTAAAAAATTAATAACGTGACATATTGTTTTTGGTACTTTGGTAAAGCAAAAACCACAGAGTTACCCATATAAATCTTGATTTGAAAAGCTCATAAAAAAAGCAACTCCGTAAAAATTAAAAGATAAATTGTTAGTTTAATTTATTTATATTCTATTTTTATTTAGTGAATTTTTTAATTATTTCTTTGTTAAAAAAAGCATTGTTGGCAATACTGCTAACAACTGATAAGGGTTAACTAAATGCAAAACTCTGTATTCAATAAAATCAGATATCTCATCACAATCAACTTCTACTTTCTATTATCCATTTTCATTACAATCAGACGACAAAAATAACCACGGTTAGCTGTTTCATTTACGGAAGAAAGCTTCACAAAAAAAACCAACTAATTTCACGTTGTTATGTATTGGTACGTAATGAAACTCATTCTGTTTGAAGTATGTTTTGAAGCAGTTAGGGTAGTAAAAATCATTGCTATTTTATTATTTTTCTTATCTCTCAATTACGAAAATAAGTTGCTTCTGGTTACAATTGTCGAGTATCGTTGCACTATTTTTAACTACACTATCTTAGTGTATTCTGTCCCATAAACTTTCCTCAAAAATTTTTAACTTTAAATTGTTATTTTTGTAACAATTCAAAAGATATTTTCAAAATAATTAAACACAATTTATCTATTATCACTTACATTTAACTGTTCTTGAACGAATCAAAAGAAATTTTCTAGGGTAAGTGGTAGAATTCCTTCACATAGTAATATGAAAGGATATATCCTCATTTTTCGGATAAGTAATAATTATAATTTTAATAGAATTAACATGAATAGAATATTAAGAAACTATGCTTTTTTTCCTTTTTTTAATAAAAAGAAACATTGGAATTTAAATTTACAAAACGGCAAGATGCAAAGAAGTTGTACTTTATTTTGACGCAAAACTCCATGACTAAACCAACAATTTACCTCTTACAACGAAGTGCAAATAATTTAGAAAATTATTTTGTTAATTAATTTAAACAATAATAAACGTAAAATATCAGGACAACCAAAAAGTTACCATAATTAGGGTTAATCCATGTCTGGAACTGGATTTCGGTGGTTTTTGTCAGTGTCCAGTCGAAAATACAATTGTCCAGCTAAATAAATGAGTTTTAATCCCAACACTTGATTTCTTAAACTAATAATAATTAATTCACAAAACGAAATGATAAAAATTATGATAACGAGAATCTAATTTCTTATTTTTTTAAACACTAATTATTATATGTGATTAACAAAAGAATAAAATGTCATGATTATTTCGCCGTTCCTTTTTTGGGTACTAATACTTTCAAATTTGATTGTTTCCATTATCAATATATCGGAACTTAAATTATTAACACTCTTGTTATAGATAGAAATATATTAATTCTGAATAACGTTTGCCACGTCCCAGTATCAATTGAAGTATAACATCGCTAAATTTGCTGAAATTAAATAAAGTGTTATAAAGACCAATATGTTTTGGTGTTTTCCAACAAACATCAGCATCAAACGAAAGGTGGTGTAGGATAAAAAATTAATATATAACATTATTCCCTCCTATATTCATCCGAATCCCATTTCCAAACTTGAATATGGATGTCGATATTTATTGTAATAGTTCTTATGATATAGTATTATTTCTTATTCCCGTGTATGGGGGAACAACTATTCTGATCATATCTATCCTATAATTATGTAAGTTTGGATGTTTGATGTGAAACGGATTCCTGTAGTTACTATTTCGAGAAATTTATGTTTATACCGTAAAAATTTCAAGAAAATCGTTCCTAAAAAATACATTTATCTTTCTTTTTATTCTGTATTTATGGCGAAAAATTAATTTTCAAAATTCAGTTTAACAATAGTTTTGAAATATTTAACTCCCACGGGTGTATGTTTTGAAAAAAAATCAAGGGCAAATATTATATTCGGCTTAGCCGAATCTATATACCCACCATTTAGTTTTAAAATTTTACATTATATGGGAGGTGGGCGGTAAAATTTAAAATTCGTTATCGTACATGCCTTTGTTTAAGAGAATATCAGCTGAGATGAATTAAATTAATCTACAACGGACACCCTGTATTTCAAGTACTTTGCCTAAAACTTTTTTGATTATAAACTGTTTTTACAAATTTTCAGTACCAAACTAATATATAAAATATATATTTGGGCCAAATGACGTCTTCCAATGTTATCCTGTCTAAGTTCAATCCTGCTTTCAACAGACGGACGGATATAGCTAGATCGATTCAAAATTTTACCAGGACTCAGAAAATATATACTTTATGTCTTAAATAAAAAATGTCGAAAAATGTTGGACAGGAAGTGACAAATCTTTATTATGGTGGGTATAAATATTGCATAGAAATCCGCTCCCTAAATAGTTATCAGTGTTGCCGGGGCTTGAGAAAAAAGAAGTTAAATTCGACTTTAAAAAAGGTTAGAAAAGGCTAAAAATATAAAGCCAGAAAAAAACTAATATATCGTCTTATTAAAAAACACATTTATTTGTTAGTTCACACTAGTTTTTGGCATTTCTTGAAGATATATTACTGAATTGATAAATTTAAAATAAATAGTTCCTATGGATAATAAAGTTTTTTTTTTATAAAATAATTATAATATTTTGCTAGAATGAAGCGCCGCAGGCAAAAATGTTTGCTAAATATTAAAAATTGCCTCAATTTGTGATTTTTTGAAAATAAAATTTTAAAATGTTTAGCATTTTTAAAACTATATTAAGAATCGAAAAAGGCTAGGAAAAAAGCTAGAAGCTAAAAAGAACATTTTTAAACTAAAAGCAAAATAAAAAGGCTAGATTTAGCCTTAAAAAGGCTAATCTGACAACCCTGAATGGACAAAAATATTCTACATGTAAAATATATATTTAACAAAGAAATGATCATTTCAAATAATAACATTATTTAGTTCATACAGTAGTTAATAAATTACCAAAAACTAATTGGAATTCTGATTAGCTTTTTTTATATTAGAACTAAACTAAACAATCATTTCTTATTAAGAGATAGCATCATTATGAGCATATTCTAAGAATCTATTTCAAAATAATTTTTAATTAGTTTATACTAAATAAAACTGATCTCATAAAAAATCTCTATAAATTTTATCACATTATTTTTAAATTCTCATGCATATAAAAAAATCATTTAAATTTGTTGGGCTTTTTTTCGCTTTTATTTTACTTTTGATTAATCGTAAAATTCACTTTTAAGAAACCGTAATTGGTAGCCCGTTAACAAGAGATTCAATCCCTCATAAACCGTTTTATTACTCTAGTTAACTACAAACTACAAATTTCCTGTAATAAAACTAAAATTAATTTAATAGCAAAAAGTAAAAAAAAATTAATGTAAAGTATTTAAATGGTTAGTGTATACAGATTAACTACTTATTATAGTTCAAGGTCATATTTTACTGAAAGTAAAACTTAAAACACCCATTTTTCTTTTGCTCTTAATAAATTTTATAAAATTAATTAAACTGAACTACGGGAGCTAGTAAACGAAATTGCTAGTAAGTATTTTTAATTAATTCATGTATTAGTAGAGACTATTATATTGATTAAAAACTTAATTGAATAATATTAAATAGGCATTTATTTTAAAACAATTACTTGATTTTTTATTTTGCATTTTTTTTTTTAATAAAAATTAAAAAAAGAATTGAATAGTATTTTGATTAATATATACGGTGCTTCATGTCAGAGGAAAAGACATTTTTACATTCTAAGTGTTTCTTCAGCATTTTTAATTTTGTAACCCTGTGTATATAAAATAACAATATTTTTATTTGTATTTCTAAGAAAATTCCTTTTAAAATTTCTCTGTGAATTATTTTATTATATTTTATGTGATAATAATTTCATTATTAATAATTCACTTTTATGTTTTCCCAAAAAAATAGTTTAGTTTTCTTAATAAAATTTAATAAAATTATCTATACTTTGCAGCAATTTTCAACACATCCATACTCTAGGGATTTCCTTTCTCTGAAAATACAAACTGAAGGGGAAAAAAAGTACTAGAAACACCCATTTTGAAAATAAAATGTTTGTTAAAATAATTTTTGACATTATTTAGGTTTTAACACGTTTACATTGTCCAATTGCTATTTGTTGTGTGTGTGTGTATGCATGTGTATGTATTGTTTTATGCTGTTACCGTAGCATCCTCTGTTTGGTGATCAATCTTAAATTTTCACCGCTTCTGTCAAAAATACTTTTCCAAAAAGTATGATACTGTTTGTAGTACGAATAAATTTGTGTGAGTGAGTGAGTGTATGAATGACACCATCATCATCCTCTTGTATTCTCAGCTGGCCATCGAATTATAACCACCTCAATGTGTTTGTTGTCTGTGCCTGCCCGTATGTTGAAATGATATTCATGTTGAGCGTTGCCATTTGTTGACACTTTACATTAGAAATTACAATGGCTTTTAGAGTTTTACTAGGATATTTATCCAAAATATATACATCTTAACAGCTTATGGATTTTTTTCTTTGAATCACCAGTAGTTTAAGTACATTAAATTACTGGATAAAATCTAAAACCATTTAATCCTTTGGGACATGTTTTTTAATATTATAAAGGTATGTATTGAAAATACATGAAAATTGCATTGAATATTTGATATTCAAAGTATTTAAATTTGTTTCAAATTAAGTGTTGGTTAACATATTTTATAATTTCTAAATGAAATAAAAATTTATTTATATATTTGTTTTTCCTCAGATAATAAAATGATTCCAAAAAATTCTACAACTAATCGAAGTTCATGAAATTATTTCATGCGCTAAGTTTGTATTGAAATTGAACATATTTGGTCATATATTAACAAATTAAGTTTCTAACTTTTAAAGAGGTTTCAAACATTTAAAAAAACAAATTAGTTTTAGTTTTTCATTACCCATATTGTTTATAGACATCATTGTTATAGACCGATTTCTTTGATAAAAAAAAACTGAAATTTTAGAAAAATAACTAATAGAGCGATTTTATCATTTATTTAGAAAAACGTTTGAAAAAGATTCTGAATTTTTTGTATAAATTCATAGTCACTGTCTTGCATAAAAACATAGAAAAGCCAACAGCAAATACAATTTTTAGCGGTATCTTTTGATATCTCAGTTATTTATCAACCGATATGGCTCATTTTTATTAGCGTTCTTATAAGGAATACTTCATAAAATTTGAAATATAAAACATATATATCTGATAACTGGATCTTTCTAAAAACTGATTTCAACAGACAGTCGGACATCTTTACATTGACTCCTTTATCAATAAGAATCCAGAAGAGATGTACATTTTGGGATCTTAGAAAATACCATACTACCTCGTGGTAAATATTTTCCTGTTAATAAAATATAGTTTTTTCATTAAATTCGAAAAAAAACTTCATTTATGCAGCGGTTCTTAAATTTGTATACATTTTATTAGCGAATACTTAAGTAAGAATAAGTTATTAATTTATGTAATGTACTAACAAAATAATATTCAAATTTGGCAACGAAAACATGTTTGCTGAATTTTACTTAGATCATTACTAATTTAAATGTCTAAATACTTATGACAAATAGACAAATATTTTTTTAAAAATACCCCATTTGGAAATTGTGCCTGGAAGACAGTTTCATAAGTGACTTATATTGGAAAAGTGATGACCAGGGAAACCACAATATGCAATTGCATGTTTTTTCGTGAACGTTGAATGAATCCATTGATAAAATATTTATCCGTTTGAGATCAAATAAACCATTTTAGCATCGATTTGTTAGTGCATATTTTTGCATATTTTACCCTTAAAGGCATACTTTTGCATATTTTCTTAGTTTAAGGGCATAAATGTTCCTTTTAGGTCAAATTTTGACATTTTAAAATACTTTTTTAAACGTTATAAATAATTTTTTAAATTTGATTTTCTAAAAAATTACTATAATTGTAACAAGATATGATTGAAGTTAATCTTAAAAAAAGAATATTTTTTAATGAAGGCATCAATCACGAAAAAGTGCTGTAAATAAAACTTAACAGAAAAAGCATTTTTGTAATTGTTTTCAAATGACACTTTCACCTCGATTAAATTTTATCAGATGATGTAAATCTATATGATTTTAAAATATAGATTTACATCAAAACAGGAATTTTGAAAATGTTGTCAGTTACGATATTCTGGTGTTCTTGGATTGATATGACAATTTTAATAATATCTGAACTAACAATAGTGTTTAAGATTAAATAGGTTTAGAAAATAGAAAATCAATTGCGTTTTTATGAGGTTATACTTCGGTGCGGTTTAGTTTTGCCTTATTTTATAACATTGAAATATTAATAAACCTTTCTTTGAATCAAAAGCTTTTTTTACAAATTATAAAAAAAAATTTTTCATGTTGCATATTTTCACGTTTTTAGAGCATATTTTTCATTTTTTACTGCAAATTTATTGTGCATAAAACACATTTTATTAGAGCATAATATGGTTTGCCTGGTGTTGACATTTATGTGGGATGCCTACTACTTGCAAGTTATAATGATTTTAATAGCTACAAAATCTAAAATTAGACAGAAAAAAATATAAAATTAATGGTCAGATGTTCTAAGATTTAGTTTTTTGATCACTTTTGGCTTAACTTTTATTATAAAAGTTAAAGTGACCCGTAAAATCTAAAGTTCTGTTATTAAAAGTTATAATAACAGGCCTTAAACTATTCAATCTTATTTTAAAGAATCCGATTATCTTTTTGTTATTTTTGTTAAATTTTGAATTTATATTAGAATACCTATTTTTAATAAATTAATTTCTATTATTTCCAAAAATTTTACTTATTTTAATAAATGCATCTTATTCAATATGACCAATTGCTGATATTTTTAGCATTAGTGACCAAAAAAGGAGAAAGTATCACTGACAATTCATTGAATGCAAACAGTTTCTTTATATTATGTTTTATATTTTTTTGGGGGGTTCCGCGACTTAACTGTTCCTATAATTACGGAATTTCATACTTGTATACATTTTCCCTTTTGCGCTTCTATTTTATATTTATTTGCAGAAAAAAACAATGAAGTTGTAATTTCAATTGGAAAAACGCATTACGAAAATTTACCATTAATCAATAAAAATTATTATTAAAAATCCATAAAGCCAAGTTTATGTGATTAATTTAATTTTTTAATGATTAATTTCGTGTTTATGATTGAAGTCTTCGGTAAATAAATTTTAAAATGGGTCGCGGTGTTCACTGTACTGAATCTGAAAAAAATCTTATTCTTAAATTAAATTCGGACGCGTTATTAAATAGAAAAATTGCACAGATAATGAAGTGTTCCAAAATTCAATACAATTCATTCGAAAAAACGTCATGAAACTAGAGGTAGAAAGGGTAAAACGTCAGCGCGTCAGACTAACGTTTAGTTCGACTTTCCAAAAAGAACCCCTTTATATCATCAAGTAGCCTTAAAAATAAATTGTGTGCTTCAGTGACAAGTCGAACAATAAAAAATAGGCTGCAGGAAGTCGGTCGAAGTCGAAGAAAAATATAAAAAAAATGTTGGAATTTGCCAGGCGACCCCTGTGCCATAATTGGAACAACGTACTATGGTCAGACGAAATAAAAGTCAATTGATTTGGATCTGAAGGAAAATCATTTGTACGACGTCCTACAAATGCAAAATTTGATCCAAAATATAAAAAAAACGTCAAACACGGTGGTGGTTCTA
>MINK01177944.1:0-16234 GCA_001735545.1 Phormia regina
TGTATGTATGTATGTATGTATGTATGTATGTATGTATGTATGTATGTATGTATACATAAAGCTGATTATGACTTATGTTTGGATTTAAAATTAAATAAAAAAATTCAAATTAGTAGGAATTGAATTCAAATTTTTCTCTAAAAATTTCAAAATTTTTACAATAATTACGTAAGTCTGAATTAATATATATGTATAATTAAAATCGAAATACAATCGAAAAATTAATGAATATAAGATTTCATCAGTGTTTAAAAAAAAAAAACTTTTAAAGTTCTGTATTTAAAAGACAATGTAATACAATTTAATAATGATGAAAACAGCTGAAACAAAATAAATAAAAAACTTCACACTAATAACGATTTCAAAAAACATTGTAAGAGTTTAGAAGAAAGTTTCCTCCCACACAAAGAGCGCTAGAAATAATTCACAAAAAAAAAAAAATTAAAAAAATTTTCCCCCAAATTAAAAAAAAGGGAGGAAATAAAAGATACTTTTAAGAAATTGTATATTTAAAAGTAAAACAATAATTCAATGACTCATTTTGATGATTGTCTGAACATTCTAATCTTTTTCTCATGTTTTTTTTTTCTATTCTTTTCTCTAATATTTCCTTAAATAACAAATGGTTTTGTTGAATGATTATGAACATAGAAATTTGTTTAAGACAATAGAAATAAATAAAAATGATATTAAATGCTTATAATAGTTTTTTTCTTTAAACAGATGTTTATTAATTTAAATTGTTTGAATTCAAATTTATAAGGTTTTTTTTAAGATTAGACATCAGTTCAACACAATATTCAATTCAATAAATTAATTTAAATTACTTTTTTAGATTGTGAAATCTGCTGCATTCTACTTAAACTGAGACTGGGAATTTAAATAATTGAAATTTTTTGTTGCTGCAATTAAATGCTGCAATTTTTCTTTAGTGTATTTTCCTTTTTTTTTTTTTTTTGGCTTCAAATTACTTTTATCGAATGAGTCATTTATAAGTTATGTATTTAAACGCAAAAAAAAAAATCTAATTTCCAACGGAAACTACAATAGATTATGAGTGATTGTTTGCAGAAATCGTGGGAAAATAAACAAAACTTTTTTGCATTTTGAAAATGTAAATAAAAATGATTTTTTTGGGAAAGGAAAGAAATTTCATTTTTTTTTTATTATTTTAAAATAAAATTTGATTTTAATTTAAAAAGCAAAGAAAATTTATTTTCTTACACTTAAAATATATAATTATATAATTTTTGTTGATTTAATGGAGAAATTATTAAATAATGTAATTGTATGCGGACACGTCAACAAAATGAGTTTGAATTTGAAAACTAAATAATTTTGGTATTAGTCTGTACTTGAAGTAGCACTTTTTTTATTTATTTATTATTATTATTATTTTTTCATTTATTCAATTCAATGTTTATAAGCAGAATTGTTCGCACAAATTTTTCATTCACACTTCTTACATATTCAGGACTATTTGCAACTATAATGCTGTCCCGTTTGTATAGAGAAAAAATAAGGTATTGGTGTTCTCTGCTCAAATTACAATTTACGTCATTCTAATACACCGTTTGTGAACATTTTGGTCCTAAACTTATTTAACATCAAAACTTCATTTTTTTACGGGTTTTTTTTTTTTTTTTTTCAATTTTTTACAAAAAATTTCAAATTTAAATTTTTTTTACAATTTAATATTTTAAAAAATTAACCAAAATAAAAAATATTATCCGATTTTTAATTTTTGAAAATGTTTGAATTTTATTATAATTTTTCAAACCTTAATTTCCTTCATAAAGCCGAAAAATCCTAATCCAATATATCACACGAAATGATGTCAGGACCAAAAATTTGAGAAACGTTGCCTTAGAATGAAGTAAGTTTTCATAGATGATTAAAACATCGATACTTTTCATTTTGGGGTCTTCCTAATGACGATAACAAATTCCGATTTTATTTCTGATTTAGCGCAATAATTTATACTTGATGGATGTAAAGGGTGGATATATCACATCCTTCCCAGTCTGGTTATAAAATATACTTCCTTTTATTCTATGAACGAGTGCTTTCTTCGACTTTTAAGCGAATAGTTACGAAGATAAGTAAAACCATTATTGTTTTTTTTTTTTTTTTTTAATCTTAAAGATAAAAAAACAAAACAATTTTTTCTATTAAACTCAATGCAATTTTGTGAAGAATGCGCATGTATGTATTTTCAACCTTTTTCAAACTATTCTTATTTTCTACAGTACATAACACACCAATCTTTAAAACAAAAAGATTTTGCTATAAAGAAAGAAGTTTACAACTCTTGTAATTTAAACGTCTCACAAAAAAAATAAATAAATAAATAAATAATAATAATTTGTGTTTTAACAACAGTTCTGCTCAATATTCATTTTTGTTATATTTTATTAACTTTTCAGTTACTTGGAAAGTTTTTATTGAGTATAACAAATAATTTTCAAAACACTAAAAAAAATGTTTGGTGTTTTGATTAGCTAAATTGTCAAAATCATACACTGTGAAATGTGAATGCAAACGTAGTGGATTTTGAATTGATTTTTCCTCTTAATGTAGAAATTTTATTTCCTAATTTTTTTTAACGACAACTTGCTATTAAATTTTTATTTATTAATATTTTTTAAAATACATATTATTTATAATCTCGAAATATGGCAACGATATTTTATCTACTAATGTTTATTCGTTTGCATAAAAATGCATTAATTTTGCGCTCAATTTTCACGTTTCTGTTCCATTTTATTCTTTTAGAGATAATTATTTATATTTCAATAATATTCTTGTTGTAAAAATAGACATTACACAAACATTAGTCACACAATGTGCATTCTAGTGTATAATATAAAATTATTACAAGAATCAGAATAAGAAAAATATAGGAAAACAAAGTGAGAAATATTTTTTATGAAGAATTCGATATTGCATATGGGCTTTGCGGAATGTTATGAAGATTCCAGATTGAAAGCTGATGAAACAATCAATTTATAATAATTCAAATTTAACTAAAATTGTTCCTTTAACAAATTTATTTTAAATGATTGGAAGCAAAAAATCATATTTGCATTATATCAAATGTTAAACGATAAAAAAAGATATAGTCGGTCAAGCCCGACCATATGATACCTCAAACCTATACGTATACAAAACCCAGGCAGGGTCTTATAATGCACTTTTCGAAGATTTTCGAAGTAGGCCATATATGAGGGTATGGTAATTTTTGAACCGATTTTCATGAAATTTGGCACGAAGATTGAAATTTTTCAAATAAATTTAATTCAATAAAATAATCTTATTTTTATGGCATTTCTGAGCGTTGAAACTCGATTTAAAATGTAATTCGGAGTCGATTGTTGGATAACATTTTATATGAGTTGCAAACGTCAACACAAACCACCTATCTGTGGTAGAGTAGGTAAACTAAATTTCTACAAATTGGTCATAAAAAATTCACGTTAACTAAAGAACCCTTTTCACATTTATTACACTTCGATAATTCATCATAAATACCGTTGTCGTTTGTAAGAAATTAAAAAAAAAAAATCATTGAAACATCAAATATAGTCCGTGTGGTGGTTGGTGGATACCAATGATGTCTGATTGTTGGTTATTTTTGCTTGCTTGATTCTTTGTGGTTTTTTTTTTTTTAAATCGCAAAACTATATTGAGTTTTTCTTATTCAATATCTATATATAAATGGAAAAATTAAATTAAATCTATAAGAAAAAAACCACCAATGCCATTCACCTAATAAGTGCAAAATAAAAAAAATTCTGTAAAGACAACTAAATAAAAAAATTATAATTTAATACAAAACACATCAAGAAGTTTGAGTGAAATAGGAGATAAAAGGGCGTTTGAAGCTAATTTGTCATGCTTCATTTAAATGTATACAATTCTCTATAATTACTAATTTAATTTAATTATCAAACAATCAATAAAAGTTCTATTAATTTGAATTAAAAAAAAGAAACATTTAAATAAAAAATTATATATTTTTCTTGATTTTTAGGTTTCCTATTAATTGTTTGTAAAATTCTTAAAAAAAATCAAAACTTTTTGTTGCTTATTTAAATACTATGTTAATTATTTTTATAATTTCCATTATATTTACTTTTTATATTTAATACATATGTATTTATAGTTTTTTTTTTTTTTTAATTCCAAATATGATTTTTTAAGACTGCCATAGTTGGACGTTAAAAACCATCGTTGTCGTCATCCGCATCGTCAACATTATATTTTTGTTTACAATGACAACATACTACTACAATATTAGTGCTGGCTGCTATTAAAATATTGTTGATTTGGTCTTTTACAATAAACTATCATATCAAAAAAAAAAAAAAAAAAGTTTTGTTGTTGTGTGCATAACCAAATTTGTCACCACTGAGATTTTTTAATTTTTTTCTAGTTCCTATATTTAAATTTTTATATTTATATTCCTACGTAGATTTGTGTGTACGTTTGTATAAGAGAACCTTGAAGGAATTATTTAATTTATTATTTTTAATTCATTTAGAATTATTGCATATTATTTATAAAAAATTATTACAGGAAATAATGTATTATGATTAATTAAAAATATAAATAAGTAGCAACACGGTAAATAGTGTAAGAGAATGAATATTATTGATAACTTAACTCTTCCATATAATTAGTTCGGGGGAGGCAATTTCGAAAAAAATTGTACTTTTTAATTTTAACTTAAACTTACAAATAATTAGTATTTTCCAAAAAAAAAAGAGCATTTAATAAAAATATTTACAGTACTTTGTATAAAATTATATACATATTTAAGGATTAAAAAAAACTCAAAATTAAAAGAACTTTAACAAAACTGGAATAAAACTCTAAAATCTGCAATAGGAAAAATTTATTGCGATAAAATTGTTGATTCCTCTAGTATAATTTCCATTTGAACACTTTGGACTTTACTAACATTTTATGCAATTACTTTTTTGAATTGAATTGAACAGTTCAAAAAAGATTTTAAATATATTTTTGCATATTTCCATGAAAAGAAGATATCTCTCTATGTATGACGAAATTTCAGTGATTTAAAAAAATCTGTTAAACTAAAAATATACAATTTTGATTGGAATTCAAGTACAGTGATAATAACATCTTTACTTTGTCGAAAATTATTTTTTGGAGCCGTTCGGTTTAAGGTGTACAGTTGACGCTGGGAATCCACATATATATATTTTTTTTGTTACAGTCGGCTCTATAAGTACCGTTATATAATTCCCAGAATCTTTGACAAAAAGGAAATTGAAATTTTTAACAAAAGTATTTTTGTGATATTCATAACTTTCTAAGATATCTCATTTTGGAAAATAGTTTTAATAAAATATTTTAATGTTTATAGTTTTTTTTTTATTTATACTTGATATTATATGGAAATGAATGCTCCATATTATTTTTGCTGCAATTATATAAATATCCACTAAACATAATATTTAAAAATATAAAATTTCTTTTGATAGGAATTTTTCTATCTATGGAAATTATTAACTATTTTTTTTTTTTTCGACATAGATGTTGGCCCATAACTAACATCCATTTGGCAACTCTAACATTTTTGTTATAAAAAAGTTACTTAAAAAGTATAAAAATAAAACAAAAAATTAACCAACATTATGAACTATAAAAAAAAAGCCAGTTTCAAATAATAAATGTACATAAACATCGTAACAATATGTAAAAAACTGGACTTTAGTTATTAAATGAAGTCATTTGAAACTCTGGCAGCATATTAACGTCAACTTTAGGAGTGTGTGAGTTTTTTCTTCGCCACATCTATTTGCTATTTTACTTTACAACTACTACAACAGACCGACCGACCAACTACCGGGGCGTTAACGTCTTAACTTTTTTAAAAGTTTTAAATACATATTTTTATTTTTGTTGTTTTAGTTTTTATTTATTTACTTATGTGTTGTGCATTTTTTATATTTGGTCTTTAATAAAAAAAAAAAAAAAAAAGTACAAAAATACAAATAAAAAATTGCCGGCATTTAAATGTTATTTACTGCGTGTTGTTGCGTTGTTCATATTTTTTGTTGCTCTTAGTTGTTTGCAGTCGACTTTGGTTGTAGTTGAAGAGCTTAAAAGTAGCAGCAACAACGTACAAACGAACGCAACAGCAGCAGTTGATGTCATCGTTTAGGTTTATTTTATTTCTAGAAAATATTATTTGTTGCTTTTTTATACCGAAATGTACAACGCAACACCAGTCTGTGTGTTGTGTGTACTTGTTGTTATTATTTACTTATTACCAAAAAAAATAAAATAATAAAAAAAAAAATTATAAACGAAAAAGTATTTTTGGTATGGTATATACATTATGTCTGTCTGTCGGTCGTTCGTTCGTTTGGACTGCTATGAATCAACTTGATAAATAAGTGTGATGAGGTTGTTTGGAATTATTGTTAATATCATTTATCTCTTCTTATACGTTGTTTTATATCTATTTATTTATTATATATATATTGTATATATATAATAAATTTTTGTATGATGAATTTTTTTTTTTATAAAATTTAGAAAAACAAACACAAATAAAACCGTATTGGCCATAATTATGACTAATTGCGTTCTTTGACATTTCGGCCACTTTTTTCTTTCTCGTTTTGATTTGTTTAATTAAGAAACAACAACAGACAACATGGTGTTTTTTGAACTTTGACATCTTACTATTTGTCCAAAATTTTTAATTTGTTGAATTTTTATTAAAACATTGGAGAATGAGTTTCTGTTGACACTGGAATTGGGCGTTTGTTACATACAGCTTTGATTATTTGATTTTTTTTTAATTTATAAATTTTCCTCAATTTTTCAGAATAAAATTCTGTTTGGTGCATTAATGATATATAATTCTAAAATTTGTTTTCAAACTTTGACAATTTAATTTTTTTCTTTTTTGGCAAATAAATCATTAAAATAACAAAATACAATTGGAACAAATTTTTTAAAATATTTTGACATTTTGATGAATAAAATATTAACACAAAAATTGTTTAACAAAGAGTATAAAATTTACAAAATAAATTATTAAGGCAAACATATTTTATGTTTACTACCAAAATAATTTGGTTTCGCAGATCCAAACGAAAATATGGTTATATTTATTTTATAGGAAATTTTCAATAACATTTTTGAATAATTCTCTATACAAAATGTTCGGAAAATTCTCAGCTTATAGACAATAGACAATATACAATAAAATCTTTACAAAACTAAACACAGAATTTTATACAGGTTTATAAAAATTTTGTGTTTTACAATTAATCAGTAAATATTCATAGAACATTTGCATTTTGATATAAATATGTATGGTATTAAATTACGAAGCACAAGTGGAAAAATTAGTAATATTATGAATTTGTTTCTTCTTTAAATTTAAAATCAAAGCAAACATTTAATAACTTCTATTTATTTACAATTTATTCAAACTATCGTCAAAATATTATTATAGAATATCTAAATTTAACTAATTGAGGTTAAAGCCCCTCAAAAACGTTAAAAATAACAGCAAACATATATGAGTCATTCTAGTACAACAAAATACTTAAAAAAAAATTCCAAATCATAACGGCCCACTATCAACTTTTTTTTAAAGAGGATGACTATAATATTTATTAAAATTCAAATTATTTTCATAGTTTTATTTTTAACAAATACAAAATAAAATAAATAAGAAAAAAATGCAATTTAAACCTAAGAGAAAAAAAATAAACATTTTATGCATAAACATTTAGGAATGAGATGCGATTTATTATTAGAGAGTTAGTCTACCTAACACTATACAATTATCTAAAATATTGCATGCCAAATGTAGAAAATATGCTAAATTTTTATTTATACAACAACACAACTTGCAACAGAGCAATTTTATACAACGTTTTGAGAATAATCCATAAACCACTTTGCATTATGATAGTCTTAGGTTTTTCTTCAGCTGCTATACAGGTACGTACAACTTATGTTAAGGCTGATGCAGCAACCAAATTAAGAAATAGTAGAATGTAAAAAAAATATATATGTATGTATGTATATTAAAAACTACAAGAAAACATAGTTATAACAAAAAATATTGAAAACGTTATCTTAAGATACATATTTAGAGAGCAAGCAGAAAGAGAGATAGATAGATAGATAGATAGATAGATAGATAGATAGATAGATAGATAGATAGATAGATAGATAGAAAGTAGGGTAGGGTATTCACTTGAATATTGTTTGTTTGAATAGTCGACCAATCAAAATCAGAAAAGAATTTCGAGTAACAATTTATTCGAGCAAATTATGTCGATCAAAAAATTCGTGTAGAAAATATTTAAAATATTTCCTTCCTTAACTAGTTTTTAGGATGTTTTAATTTTAGTTTTCTAAATTTTAGTGTTTAAAAATTTTTATAGAATGTTTTTAATCTAAAAGTGGTACCACAATTTGGAATTTTTTTTAAAAATGCATTTATAAAATATTCAAATAAATTGAAGGATTTAAAATTTGATTTAGGTAGTTTATATACAAATATATAATTAGTCTGTTGTAGAGGATATTATGGTGATAAAACTTGTGAAGCTGTTACAAGAAAAAAAAAAAGAAATAAAAAGAGACCTAGGAAGACTAACAGTGCTGAAGATCGTTTAATTTGCAGTCATGGAGGTGCTTCCATAATGGTGTGGGGTGCTTTTTCATGGCACGGAGTAAGTTCATTCGTTAAGGTCGTGGGCAGAATGGATCATCATCAGTACAAGGAAATACTTCAGCAATGTATGATACAGTTTGCGGAGGAAAACATGTCCGTTCAGTCGATTTTTATGCATGACATCGATCCGAAGCACACTTCACGTACTGTAAAACGTGTTTTGGAAGAACAGTCCGTTGTGATATAACCTTGGCCAGCTCAGAGTCCGGATCTTAATACCATTGAAAACCTCTGGAACGATGTGGAAGCGGGTGTATGTTTAAAACAGCCAAGAAATTCGTCTGAATTATGGGAACTTGGAACTCGATTCCTACCATTAGATGTCGATCCCTTGTCGAAAGTGTGCCACGAAGATTGGAAGCAGTAATAAAACAAAAGGGTTATCTAACAAAATATTGAAAAATTATGTTGCGATTCCTATGAGTTATCTAAAGTTTGGTGGGCTAATTAGTTTTCCATATAAATTTGGACCTTTTTATGAAAAATAAACATTTTACAATGAAATTTTATATGTTTGGTTTCTATGTTATATGTTATAATTAGACTTTAGTATACAAAACATATCCCTGTAATAAATATGTTTTAAAAATTTGTGTATTAAAAGAACTCTCTTCATACTTTCTAAAAAGAAATAAAAACTTGAGAGCATAACATGCATTTAGCTGTGGGTCTACGTACATTTATATACCAACCCATGTACCGATTTTTTGTCTCATACTCTGAGTCCGTAGCAGAGAGATTGGAAAAGAGAACGATAAATCTTATTACATCTGATAAAAATACGCATTTCGCTTTGGTTTGCTTGCACAAATATGTACACACTATCGTTCACATAGTTATTTAGGTCACCACCCTTAAAAATATTTAAACATATTTACTTTTCTTTTTACCTAACAACAAGACTTTTAAACAACATAATTACTCTACAGGGACGAATGTTTGTAATAGCATATACGTCCTAGGATTACATATGGACATAGAAACAAAACATACTAAAAATTTCATTGCATTAAATAACAAATTCATAAAAAGGTCCCAAATACCACATGACGAAATAATTAGCCCCACTATATACAAAAACCTGTAAAAATGCAAGAAAAGCCAGTGTTGAAAGGGAAAATATATTTATTCTTAATTGTGATCGGAAGATCAAAAAAAAAAAAAAAAATGATAAGAAATGCTCTAAAATTATCATTACAAATATAAAACTTGTGAAGGCGGTTACAAAAAAAAATAAAAATAAAAAGAGACCTAGGAAGGACTAACATGTGCTGAAGATAGTTTAAAGTTTGCAGCTCATGGAGGTGCTTCCATAAATTAGGTGTGGGGTGCTTTTATTCAGGCACGCAAGTAAGTTCATTGCGTTAAGGTCGGTGGGCAGAATGGATCATCATCAGTACAAGGAAAAATACTTCAGCAGGGCAATGTAATGTATACAGTTTGCGGAGAGAAAACATGTCCGTTCAGTGGTCGATTATATATGCAGATGACAAACGATCCGAAGCAACTCACTCACGTCACTGTAAAACACGTGATTTTAGGAAGAAAACAGTAGACCGTTGGAGATGGATGGATAACCTTGGCCAGATCAGAGGTCCGCGGAGTCTGTAATACCAGTGAATAACATCTGAAGACGTAGTGTGTGGAAAGCGGGTGTAATGTTTACAAACAGCGCAAGAAATTCGTCTGAAATATATGGAAACTTGGAATCTCGATTCCACCATATTAGAGTGTCGATCCCTTCGTCCGAAAAATGCGGCAGCGGAAGATGGCATAGCAGAGAATAAAAACAAAGGGATTATCTAACAAAATTAATTTGAAAAATTCAGTGTTGCGATTCCTATGAGTTACTCTAAAAGTTTGGTGGGCTAATTACGTTTTCCATATGAAATTTGGACCCTGTTTTATGAAATAATAAAACATTTTTACAAAGAAATCTTAATATCGTTTGTTTCTATCGTTATAATGAATAAATTATAACTCTTAGTATACAACACAAACATATCCCAGTAATAGAATATGTTTTATTAAACTCTATTCGTGTATTAAAAGAAAATAAATACTTTAAAATATTACTTAAGGGTGGGCTAATTATATGACCGATACTGTATATTTAGTATTTATCGAGTAGTAATTAATAATATTAATCATAGAAAATTTACTACAAAAAAAATCTATTTAGAATTTCCATTAAAAGAAGATCTATTAAGGATTTTTTATAAAAAGAAAATTTACTGAAAATTTAATAAAGTTTTTAATTTCATTAATTATTGATGAAAAAAAAAATATTTTTGAAAAGAACTTAAGTCAAAGACTCTTCAAACTATATTTATATTTTTAAAATCCGGCAAATTCTTTAATAATCCTGAAAGTAGTGTTGCCAACTATAAACATTGTGAATCACTTAACTAAAAAGTCGCATCATCTTAATGTCAACAATAACTAAATATATGTAATAAAACACCTGCCTTCCAGTGAGCGAATAAATGCTATGGAAAAAATGTTGCTAAGAAAACAATTTCTAATTCTTTCTATCCCGTTGTATAAATTTGTTTTATACTATGTTTGCTACACTATTAAAAAATGTACCTGTAAAAGAAGTTTAGTTTTTGATTTTTATGAGTTTTTTTTAGCATTCAAACATAAAAATAAATTGTATAATAAAAATACTTGCAACTAGCAAAGCATAGCGAAAATTAAAAAAAAAAATCTTTAGAAAACAGAGTTGGAAAATTTTTATTATAATAACTAATAGGAGTTTGTTATAACATTATTCATATACAAAAAATGACTTTATTCTTTTAAGAAACTTTCAACATAGATCGGTTCTAACAAATGATTAATGTGATATGGTCATTGCCATTCGTACAGTCAATCATTCATAGTTACAGTATTTTACTATTTTATGTTTTAATTTTTTTTTTTGTTTTTGTATTCTATTTACCAGCCACTTTAAATATTGACGTTTTCTTTAAAGCTAGAGAATATTTCTTTTGCTAACAATTCCTTTTGAATTGATGAATAGAACCCATCTTCTGCTAATAGTTGTGATGTATGACCGATAACATCACAAGAAAAAAGTAAGAAAGAAAAGCTGAAAAAAGTTTATGCTTAAAGGCAGTTATGAACATCTGAATGTTTGTTTGTCAGACTCTTTTTCCGGACTAAGCAGAAGATGATGGCGTAAAATATTTTGTATTGAAATAAAAAAAAATAATAATATGAAATGGATTTTGGAATTAAGTTCTTTTATCATGTGACTAATCACAATACTCAAGTACACTGTTAAAGAATTGCTGAGCATAGAAATATGCCATTAACATCAAATATAAAATAAGGAAAAAAATATAAAAATGTTACTACAATAGAAGAATTTTATTATCTTTAAGAAAAAAAAAAAATTAAGTAAATGTTAGTAACTATAAAAAAAAAGTAATTTAAAAATTATATTTGGCTCTTTTAGACTTTTAAATAAAAATTCCACAAACACACATTTGAGAGAAAATATATTTTAATTTGATTATATTTGATCTTCTAAAACCAAATTAAATAATCGTTTTACTTGCTAATTAATATTATTATTTCTCTCACCCCTATTAATCATCAACAATTTCTTATTTTCTAAATGCTATCATTTATAGTGAATTTTAATACAGGTTGCCAGATTAAGAAATATTTATTCTGCCTGCTTTTAAATAAAATATTTAAATTTTATTTCTTATCTCTAAAATATTTCAAATATTTAATTAATAAACTCATTGAATGAAGCCTGTATAATTTCAATTGCATTAAATATCAAATGCATTTCTTAAGGTTAATAAATTCAATTAAAAATACACATAATCACTTTCTTTGTACTAATAAAATGTCTTGATGTTAAACAAATAAAAGTTTTATTGTTTTAGTGTTTGCGTGGTGAGTCATCTGGATTAGTTTATTATAATTAAAATTTGCGTCAAATATTTCTTAAACTCGCCACAAATGTGTGTTTTTTCCTCAGCTTTCTATATTGGTCGCATAAAAATCTAAAAAGCTAAATTATACCGTATGGACAATTTGGACTTAAGCAATGAAATATAACAAAGTCAAAATATTGTAAAAGAACTGTCTATGAAAAAAATTATTCGATATTTAGTGCACCTAAGAGGACTAAAAATTATAAAGAAACCCATTTTAAACACCATTCGTGGAGAAAAACTAAATCCGTTTACCCTTGAACTCATATTCTAAATAACAGTGGAGCCGTCAAGATGAAAGCTTTAGACAGAAAAAATATTTAAAATTATTTTTTAATAAAATTGTTATATAACCTCATATATATTGAAATTTTAATATACTATTTATTTATATAATTAAATTTCTAAATGATAGATAACATGATAGATAACATGATACATAAATATAAGTAAATTTTTAACAATTTTCATCTCAGCAATATCCATTTAAAAAAAACAGTAATAATAAAATCAATTATTATCATTTTGATGATTGGAACAAAATAAATTAAAAAATTATTTAATATAAGCAATTTCGTAATTTATCCCATAAAGCTGCGAAGAAAGTGACGTTGGTTGCAACTTCATATTATAAGACATGTGCATTTAGATTTTCTTCGCATAGAATTACGAAAAAAAACTTCCAGGGAAATTCCAGCTTGACACTGCCCCTATTCAGGAATGGTATAACATTCTCTCTCGACTTTAATATAATAGCAAATGTATGAAAATTGCTATTTGACAATTATTTAGAGGGATATGAAAAAAGAAAAAAAACAATTCAGAGGGACAGGTAAAAGTAAACATTTTTAATGGATTAAGGGATTAAATATATGATTTTAGTGGAAAAGAAATAACATTACCTTATAATTTTGACTCAATGGAAAGTTCACATTTTTAACATTCTTGTCTATAAAAAGGTCAAATTTTAAAAACACTGTACATAGGAAAACCTCTTAGTAATAAGTATTTTACCAACAATACTATCTAATACCACTCGTACAAAGAAAAGTGACCTTATAATTTTACCGCGTACATTAGAATACTCTTAATAAAAACAGGAATAAACTGTGAGTCCTATGGTAACAAAATATTTTCAGCACCTTGCAGGAAATGTTTTTGCTATCACAATTTCCCGATTTCAAAAAGATTATTATTTGTGGATGATAGCAAAACAAAATATCGGCAACGAAACATTTAAAACAGAGATAAAATGTTCGTTAAATTGAAAAAAAAACAAGATATATTACAATAAATTTAAATAGATCAGAAATATATATCAACTTTTAAAAGCTTCCATCTCCTTGACCAAATTAAAATAATATAAAAACTAAAAAACAAACCCTCTGACTTTCACATCATATCCATAACAATCCTAACTAAATACATTATTTTCCATACAAATTAATAAACTTTAATTAAATTCCAACATTATTATCAATATTTTACCATCAATTAAACCGTTTCTTTTAAAATGAAATTTAGTAAAAGAAAATTAATTCTATGAATTACAACTTTAATTTTGAAAACCATATTGTAATCTTTCAACTTTCTTACGGCTACATGGATAATGAATAAAAAAATAAGAAAAATGAAAAGAAAAACACATTTAAATTATAGATAAATTGATTGAAATTATTTTCCAATTGAATTAATTCCAACAAAAGTATTACAAGTAGGTACTATCTAAGATATGCTGTTGTAAATGGAGCAGCCACAAAACAATGTTACAATCAACAACATTCATGTCTTTATGGAATAAAAACAACGCAGTCAGTCAGCCATCCAGCCATGCAACAAACCAGCTGTTTGTTCTTGAGTTCTAAATGAGTTTCTTTCTATTTGATTTTTTTTAGTTTGCCTTCTGCTTCACTTTTTTAGAGTGTTGTTCCTAAAAGTATCTGAAAAAGTCGTTCGATGACTGAAAACTTTTCAATTTTTCGCAAGTTATAAAGATTACATGAGATTATATATATTTTTTTTAAATATGAGAGCAAGAACATAGAAAGAAAGGAAGAAAAAACTTAAGAGAATTATGGGAGATGTCTTTAAAATATAACTTTACCTACAAATATATATTTTTTTCTTGTGTGTTAAAACATAATTCAAAAGAGAAAGAAAGGCAGGCTATCAAATTGACTTACTATAAGGCAGACTAAAAGCTGGGTGGAAGCGAAAGAACAGGCAAGACAACATACAACAAGGCGTTGTATCACCGCTACATAAGTACTGCACAAGTAACTTGAACATTTGAAAAAGTTGTTGCTTGTTGTTGGGGTCTACCTGCCAAAAACCTAAAAAATACATATATACATACATACATACATAATATATAAGCTTCAATGCTGATGTTATAGTTGTAAATGTGGAGCTTCTCTGCAGTGTTTTTGTTATACTCTTTGTGCACTACAACAATTCAAGTGAAGCCATTAAAAAACAAGTTTCATTTATCTCAATACTTTAGTTTTTTCCAAAAAAAAAAAAAATATATATATAATGAAAAAACCAAAGTATTCAATAAAAAATAAAATAAATATATACCCAAACACATACATAGACACAATTAACGTAGCAGGAAAGTACTTGCAAATGAATGTGTGGGTTAACTGGATTTATGTCACTTCAAATACAATTTTGCAAAATTAAAAAATGTAACAACAAAATAACCGAATATTCGAGATATATTCAAGATTTTCTTTGGGTATATAAATGGTTTTCTAGTTTGTCATAATTAAATTTGCAAAGTAAACAGTATGCTAAAGAATAATTCAGACAGTAAATATTTAATATTAAAAAGGAATCAATGATTTCAATGGAAAATTTTTAACAGGATTACATTTTGTTTTGGGAATCAGTAAACCACATGAAAATCGATTGGGATCGAATGTTTTTTTGCCAATCATTTGACATCTAAGGTATCGATTTATATACATTTAATTTCCTGGAGTCTTCCAGCATTTAGATCAATTCCACAGATGATGGGTCCTTTTAATTTTAAATTAAAAAGTACTAAAATTTCACTATCGCATTGATCAAGATATATGAAGACAATTCCCGAAACTTGTTAAATTTTGTTTTCATGAAAATTACTCTGCCATTGTATTTCTTGCAGAAAGGAAAATTCATCGATTGGAATAAAAGAAGACATAACAAGGAAACCATTTTATTCGTTTAAATTTTCTCAAATGATTAGGAATCAACAAAGCAAAGTTTATGCTTAATTAGGAAATTTGAAAACTAGAAACATAGTACTTTTCTCATCGTGAGCGATCTTTATGCAACCGGCAAGCAACCTCATAATCCCCCTTTAAATAAATAAATATTTTAAAAACATTAAAACATAAAATGGTAGATACGAAATAAAAAAAATTGTACACATTACATCAATTACATGTGAAAAAGATCTTAAGATTTTAGTTGTAGTTTCGTTAAACTTTTTATCTTCTTCTTTTATGGTCTTGTTTGTTTTTTTTTTTTTTTTTTTTTTTTGCTAATAATTTTT
>MINK01177955.1:4663-15063 GCA_001735545.1 Phormia regina
TGCTATTTAAGACTGAAAAATAAAACAAACAACACATTTCACTCATCTCGTCTAACAATGGAAATTTGAAACAAAAGAAAAACAAAGAATTTCTTAAAACAACGTAATTGAATGGGAGCAACAACAAAACAAACAAAAATAAATGTGATTGTAAAATTGTTTGCTATTTTTACTATGATTCTTTGTTGTTGATCTGCTACTGCTGCCGCTGCTCTATGGTTATTAGTTGTAACAATTTCATCTGTGACGCCTGTAAGATGAGAACTACTTATGATAGAATTGAAAGATGATGAAAGAAATGATGATGATGATGATAATGAGTTTATTTCTAATATTCCGGCAAATATTGAAGAGTGAAAAAAAACAGTTTTGAAAATAGATAAGTTTATAATATTAATAATTATAAATAAAGTTATTGTGAGCAACATTGACAATCATTTAGAAGAATTCTAACAATATTAACTTGTTTACTTGCTATTATATTTAAACTGGAATACTATGAAGCAAACACACACACAAATAAAGACTTAAACAATCTTTTGTATACCCCATCTACATCTGTTCTACTCACATTATCCTTGATGTTGTTTATCTGAAAATCTTAATAAACTTATTTTAAAAAATAGCCACCACAAGCCAAATTTACTTCCACTATCTTTTTTTTTTAATTTCTGGCCTTAAACAAAAGTTTCTGTATTTTATGACTTTGTTTTTTGTTCCTTCGTTAATGAAGTGTTTTTAATTTTTTTTTTTGCCAACTCATTTACCCATTATCGTAATATCTAGGAATTTATTTACATTGTAAAAAAAATATATCTATATATACAACTGTATATATTTATCAAGACTTACGATAATTATATGCGCATCATTTATATTTGTAATGGGATCAAAACACATCATCATCATCGAATCATCAACATTATCCGCAACATAAGTACAAATTGTTAACATTTCAACAAAATTTTATTGAATCATTAAATGTATTTAATTTGAGAGAGAGAGAGAGAGAGAGAGAAAAAATAATAATAAATAAAATACCAAAGCTAAAAACACATCATTAAGGATACATTGAAATGATGAGTTTGGCTTTTCCATAAACACATGCTAATAGACTTTAAGCTGCCTTCAAAAATTACAATGTTAATGAAAACTTTTCAAAATGTGAAATTAAAATGTTAAAGATCATTTCAATGTCAAATGATTTTAAGGATACTAAAGGCAAAATATTATTTTAATTATCAAAAAATAAAGAAATAAATAATAAAACAAAACTTTTTAGCAATATTAAATTGTTAGCAACAATTTCAAATTCAAAAGCTAAGTTCTACTTCAAGTCTAATTCAGACGATTCCGAATTTAATCAAAATATAATTCGATTCAAATTTGCCTCTCTAATAAGTACCACTTAAGTTCTCGATCAGATCTAGTTTCGTTCTAGTTCGGTTCAAGACCAGCTCTAATTTAATTCCAGTTCGTTTCTAATTCAGTTCTAGTTCAATTTTAGTTCAGTTGTAGATTATTTGGAGTTAAGTTATAGTTTAGTTACAGTTTATTTCTAATTCAGTTCTAAATCATTTCTAGATTAGATCTAGCTCTGTTCTAGTTTAATTCTAATTAAGTTCTTGTTTAGTTCTAGTTTAATTATAAATATTCTAAATAACATTTAATAAAAAGAATATGCATTAAAAGTAAATAAATAAATTTAAAAAAAATCTAGTTTAGTTCTAGTTCGATTCAGCTCTAATTCTGTTTTTGCTCAGTTTTAGATCAGTTCTAGTTCTGTTTTAGTTCAGTTCCAGTTCAGTTCTAGTTCAGTTCCAGTATCCAGTTTCATGCTACTAGTTCTGTTTGTTAGCNNNTCAGTTTTAGATCAGTTCTAGTTCTGTTTTAGTTCAGTTCCAGTTCAGTTCTAGTTCAGTTCCAGTTCAGCTCTAGTTCAGTTTTATTTCATTTCTAATTCAGTTCTAGTTCAGTTTCAGACCCGATCTAGTTCAGTTTTAGTTCTGTACTAGTTCAGTTCCAGTTCTAGTTCAGTTCCAGTTCTAGTTCAATTCCATTTCAGTTCTAGTTCAATTCTAGTTCTAGTTCAGTTCTAGTTCCAGTTCTAGCTATTGAATGCGAAACAGCTTACTTGGGTCCTATTGGTCCCATTGTGTTACCCTTAGGATCTTGCGGTGGTTTTATATGTCCTCAAAGAGGTTAGGATCGAACCAGCATGATGCACGTATGAAGGATCTAATCTGTTTTATGTCAATCATAGGCAGATCAGATAGCACATGCAGAAACGGCCTACCAAGTTGCGTAGCCCTAATACTTGCAAGAACAGTACAGTGACAGAGAAAATGTTCCACAGTTTCTTCCTCTTCCTCATCTAAGCTACTTCTACAGAAGTCCTTATAAAGGAGTCCTAGTCTCCTAGCGTGTGCACCGGTTACCCAGTGACCCGTGACAATTGCTACAAGTATCCGTAGCTGATACCTAGGCAGTCCTAGAATATACCCTGGGCAGTACAATGATCCGGCAGTTTAAAGGAAATGCGATTTCCATATAAAGGAACGTAAACACCTCCCCCAACCACCTTTGCAGATTTGGACCCATCAGTGTAGACTTCAACCGATCCATCTCCTATGGTAGGATCAGCTGAAGTTGACACTGAGAAGCCTCTGTCCAGAAAGGGTTTGGATATACAATAGTCAATATTGTCAGGGATGTCTTCCATAATTCCCAGGATGGTCGCATGTCCATAGTTCCTACCGTTCCATGCACATACCGTATTAAGCCTAATCGCCGACATGATGGCGATTTGTTTGGCCATTAAATCAACAGGCAGCCAGTTCATTAAAACGAATAATGCCCTGGATTGTGTTGTACGAAGTGCGACTGTTAGTTTAGATCTAGCTGTGCTCTAGTTTAGTTCTAAGTCAGTTCTAATTTAGTTCTTGTTTAGTTCTAATTTAGTTCTAGTTCGACTCAGCTCTAATTTAGTTCTAGTTTAGTTCTGGGTGAGTCCTAGTAGTTCGGTTCTTGATCAGTACTAGTTCATTTTTATATCGTTTCTAATTTAGTTCTAGTTTAATTTAGGTTAGTTCTAGTTCAGTTCTGGGTGAGTTTTAGTAGTTCAGTTCTAAATAATTTCTAGTTTAGATCTAGCTTTTTTCGTATTTAGTTCTAAATCAGTACTAATTTAGTTCTAGTTCAGTTTCAGTTCAGTTATAATTCAGTTCTAGTTCGATTCAGATCCAATTTAATTCTATTTCAATTTTAGTCCAGTTCTTTTTCAGTTCTATTTCTGTTTTAGTGATTCACGCCTAGTTTAAGTTTCATTTCAGTTCTAACTCTACTCAATTTGTGCTCTAAAATTTTCTAGCTTAAATTTTAATTGCTTTTTTTTTAAATGTTTCTTCATCAAAAGTTAATTTGTATTAACCTTAATGGATTTTATTTGATATCAATTTGCCACATTTTCTAGCCACATCCTGGCTGCATAGAAAAGTAAATACAAAAAAACCAAATTAATTAAATTCAAAGTCTGCTTAAGCTATAGCTAGCTACTGTGCAAACTTTTTAACTATTAAAGAAAAACTAAACTAAAAAAAACTTTATATTTTTCTTTAGCATACACACATACTTGTTCTAACACTAATGTAAATAACTAAAATACATCCGGTTTCCGGTTAAGCAAAGTTGCTTAACAACAAATATTCATACACATTTATTCGCACATAAAAACAAAAATCCTTTTAAAAACAATGTTATGGCTGTTGCTCTGACAAAAATGTTCATACTCACCTAAAATGACCAAAGCATTACCCAGCAAACCGGCAAAGCCAATAATTCCAAAAAATACTGGTACTATTGTTGACACTACACGCTCTAATGGCCATTCAACATCCATTTCAAGGTCCATTTCCATAAGATTATCCGGGGGTAGTGTTGCATTACCATTACCATCTGACATTGTGGCAGTGGCAAAACGTTGCTTGCCAATGGCAAATGTTATATTGCCACATTCTGTGGCATTCAACCATTCCGAACAGGCAATGGCCAAGGATGAGGAGAGTGTCTGTGCTTGAGGTGTTAGATGTTGCAAGTGTTTCACCGACATATTGGTATGATTTAGTTGATGCATTTTGTCATAGGCCATCATGGAATGACGTAAAATTTGATATGATGACCGTTAACACTGACTGGAGGGATATTTCAAATTAGTTTTAAAGTTTCTGTTCTAGGAAGTTTATTATTTTTTTATACTAAAAATTATTTAAAATTTTCCTTGTTGTCCTTTAACTACCACATTTTGTTTTAGTTTTCATAATGGTTTTGTTATTGTCAATTTTATTTCTTTGTGCTGCATTTCTCTCTTTTATAGCTGCAATTAAAAAAAATAAAGGAAAGCATTTTAATATTAACGAAACATTTATATTATCGAAATATTTTTAATATAACAAAAATATCTTTTCAGGTTTTCAGGTTCATGTATGAAAGTATAACTTTTCAATTGAAAGTGTTGACAAGTACTTTTGCATAAAAGTAAATTTCTTTTTTTTTTTTTTTTTATTTTATATATAAAACACTTTTAGTTTTCCTTTCAAACTTCGTCAACAATTTCTTTAATCAAAAAAGTTTACTTTTGATAGTTTCAGTTTTGTTCACTAAATTTTAAAACTTTTTTCTTTTTACGAAGTATTGAAAGTTATTCATAAAATATTTACATACACGTTTGGAAAAAACACTGAAAGATAATTATGGTTTATAAACAAATATATCAAAAAAATTCCGGAAGGACCAATTTTTTATCATTTAAAATAGAAATAAATTTATTTCGAAAGCAAAACTATAAATTATCAGAATAGTTTTGAATTAAGTTTGTAATAATAACAGTTTGATATTTTAAAGTTTATCTAATTCTGAGTTCATAGAAGAGAGAGGAGAAAAAAATACTAAACTTTTACAATCTCCTTTCCTCTCTCGTCTAAAAAGCCAGAATTGCGGCAAGAAAAAAAACCCCGACTTACACCGACAAAGTAGGAAAATTCTTCAATAAAATTAATCTGCAATTTTTTTTAAAATTATAAAAAAAAATATTTTAATAACCTTTGACCTGTTAGAAGAAAAAATATTAATTATTAATTTAATATTTTATGTTTTTTAATCAGCTTCCTTATGTTTCTTTGTAATTCTATTAAAAAATTATAACATTTTAAGTAAAAAAGAAATTATTTTATGTGTGACCTTTGACCTAAGATAAATAGAATATTAATTTTGTTGAAATAAATATATTAACCAATTTTACTTAAGTTTTCATTTAAATACATCAGACAAAAAAAAACTTAAAAAATGCAAAATTTTAGAAACTTGACCTTTGACCTGATAAATTTAGAAATTTATAAATTTGTATAAATGATATACAAAAATAAAAAAAAAACATTCTGCAATTATTTTGCTTTTAATTATAAAAATGATTTGTATAACCTTTGACCTGTTAGGAGAAAAACATTAATTGCGCTTAATATTTAATTCTTTTTTAAACAGTTTCTTTAAGTCTCTTTAAAATTTTATTAAGAAAATTAAAACATTTTATAAAAAGAACAAACGACTTCATGTATGACCCTTGACCTAAATATAAATAGAACATTATTTTATTAAAAAAATATATAAAAATATTAAACTTAAGTTCATATTTAAATACACCTTTGACCTGAAAATTTTAAACCCATAAATTTTATACTTTTTTTTATTTTTTCATGTTAAAAAATTAATTTAAAAAACACTCTGGTAGTTTTTGTAAATATTATATAAAAATTAAATAATTAACCTTTGACCTAGTACAGAAAAAATCATTAATTGCATTTAAAATATTAACTTTAGAAAGTGTTTTCTAAAATTCCTTAGAAATTCTTTTAAAAGTAAAAATATTTTATAAAATACCCCAAAATATTTAGTGTGTGACCTTTGACCTAGTGAGAGATAAGGTGATAATTTTCTTGAAAAAATACTTCAAAAATAAATAATAGTATATACTTGCCCTTTGACGTAATTTCTTTAGTTATTTCGTGTTTATTAAAAAATATGCTGATAATTAAAAAATTATATATAAAAAAATTAAATAATTAACCTTTGACCTGGAAGAGAAGAAAACATTAATTACGTTTAAAAACTTATGTTCATTCGCAATTTTTTAAAAAAGTAAAAATATTTTATATATATTTTTTATAATACCAAAATATATAGTGTGTGACCTTTGACCCGAAAACAGATAAATTGTTTATTTACTAATATTTTTCTTAATTCTTATTAGTAATAATATCTTTTCTTAATTTTTCCTTCAAATAAGTCTTTAATACTCAAAAAATTTAACTTGACCTTTGACCTGGTGAATTGTAATGTGTCAAATTTGTTTTGGAAAACTTTTTCTTAGTTGTTAATCAAAATTAGTTTAAAAAATTTTAAATATTTTGAATAAAATATTAAATTTGTAAAGAAAAATAAATCAAAGACCATAAAAGTTCAAGATTTATAAAATCATTTTTGAAATTAACCAATAAAAAATTAATCAGCTCAACTACTTAATATTTTATAACATATAACCAATATTAAAAATATAACCTTTAACCCTTTAAAGAATAATGAATTGATTTTATATTAAATCAATTTTAAAATATATTTTTCATGAGCGTCTTTAAGATCTTTAAAAAATCTACAATATTCTTAAAAAGAAAAAAATTAAAATTTCAGGGTCAAAGGTCAAAAATCTCTAAAACAGCGAAAATAGATTTTTGTTCAAAAAATTTACTATAATTTTTTATATAAATCTTTTTATTTTTATTAAAAAATGAAAATCTCAGGGTCAAAGGTGAAGAATCTCTAAACTAGCGAAAAATAGATTTTTCTTAAAAAAATTAACTACAATTTTTTATATAAATCTTTATATTTTTATTAAAAATTAAAATAATTAAATATATAACCTTTGACCTGATGAAATTTAAATTTGCTCTTAATGAATTAATATCATATAAAAATTTATTTTTAATTTCACAGAATTCTTTATCTAATTAAAAAAAATATGTTTTTAAAAATTGACCTTTGACATAGTAAAGTTTTAAGGCTTAAAATCAGTTGATCATTAGGTGTTTTTCTATTTGATTGAAATAAGATGGAAATTGTATATATTTTTCAAGCTGTTTTGCACAAATTTTATTACTTAATACTAAATTATAAAAATTTGACCTTTGAACTAAGGAATTAAAAACATATATCACTTCATAAAAAAACATTACAATAGAATCCGATATCAAATTCTTTTAATAAATATAAATAATTTATAAAAGTGTAATAATTTTTATTAATGGACCTTTGACCTAGTGGAGCTTAAAAAGTTAATTTTATTATAAAATCATATTTATTATAATTTCTTAAACAAAATATTCTTATAAAATAATGAATAATAACAATTAGACCTGTGACATGGAAAATTTAATTTGAGAAACCATATACATATATAACCATATATAAAATTATATATCAAAAAATGTCACCAAAATCTTTTCTAAAAACTTAAAATAATTCAATAAAAAAAATTCTAAATATTTAAAACTTGACCTCTGACCTCAATATAAAATTTACTTATTGAAATATTTTTTATATTTATACAACAATATATTCTCTAATTCTTTATTTTTTATTTTAATTTATATAAAATTTTCCTTAAGTATCATCATCATTTTAAATTTCTCCAATAATTTCTTAACTTAAAAAAATCTTTAAACCATTTACCTTAATTTTAATCATTTAAGTCTCGTTTTAAAAGCTAGACACCATCATATAACATCTACAGGTGTTTACTTGTACAAAATTTCATTTTTAATCCCATAAAATCCTCTTAACTTTAAGTCTACTATTTTTTCAAGTGTAAAATATCTTATCTCATGTTATACACATGGTGAAAATTACTTGTAAATAAACACACACACACACATACACGCACTAACCATATGTACCTCTCTCTCTCTATAAATGGATTTATGTAAAATAAGTATTGCCCTAACTGACATTTCCTTGTTGAATTACATTCAAGCGAACACAAGTACTTAGGTTACACGCAGGGAACGAAAATAACGATTATTGAAAAATGAAATTTTTTAAAAATAATTTTAAGAAAAAAATATATTAAAACTTAAACATAATTATTATTTGGTAGAAAAATAATAAGACAATAAATAATAATTTATTTTTTATATTTAAAATAATTATTACGGTCCCTGGTCTCATATAAATTGGTAATAGGAGAAAATAGTTAAATATATATTTTTTAAAGACTCTTTTATAGAAAAATATTATAGAAGTTTTAGATGGTTCAATTGCAAGAGAACTTTTAAATGCATTTAATACAGTCCCCTCCTTTAGTTTACTTATTGCCAGACTCATACACTTGTATAAAGTATGACTAGTTTATTTCAAGTGGCAACACTAGTTTAAACTTTCATCATTCGCACTTGAAGAGTCACTTTCATTCATAAGTTTATAGATAACTGTATCTACATAAACATATTAACACACATACATACATATAGATACATATGTATGTATATCTGTTAGTTCATATTTCTATGGGTATGTTTGATTATTCTCTAGCCTCCTCTCTTACCTTCCATATGTCATACTCATATCTGCTATAAAATATAGAAATTATTTCTNTTTTTTTTGTACAGTTTTTACATCCTTTATTTTATACTTTTTTATTACATATAATTTTTTTNNTTTTTTTNNTAAAAAAAATCTTATAAAATAGTTGACATTATGTATAATGATGTCATTGTAGATTTAAGTTACAACATTGACGACATCACCAACAAATTAGTGTTTTTTTTTTATATGTTTGATAAGGTTAACAGGGTTAAGGGAAGAATTAAATTTATCATGAGTTCAAGTTTTACTTTTAGTTAATTATGTTATTTCCTGTAATGAACATAAATGAGCCTTTAATTAAATTTATTTTAAAAGTGCACTTGGTATGTGTTGAAGAGTTTATATTTAGAGTAACTTTTTGCTTTTTTAAATGCAGTAGTTTTTTTTTCAAAAAAGTCTTTAAAATTTTGAGTAAATTTTTTATATTGAAATATATAGAACATATTATAAAGGCAATATGTGTTTAAAAATATTTAAAAGTTCTTTTATATGTATTAATTAAGTAAAAAATATAAATTATTTTTTTTTTTTTAGTTTGACCTTTGACCTGGTGAAATCTCAAGTTTTGTTTTTCTGAAAAACTGTGTAAGGGTTTAATATATAAACTTCAATTTTTTATATTTTTATTAAAATTTATTTCAAGATTCTAAATATTTTCTAAAAAAACAAGAAATTAAGAATAATTAACCTTTGACCTAAGTAAAAATAAATTTTTAATTTAATATTAAGAACTACTTAAACTTCTCTATAAAAGTACCAGGTTTTAAAGTTAAACTTAAAATAAAGAGAAAAATTTTATGTTAAATCAAATGTGTTTAAAGTTTGACCTCTGACCTAACAAAAAGATAAAGATTTAGTTCTATTAAAAAAGTATCATTAAAAGTTTTCATATTATACAATTTTCTTTTGTTTAGAAGAAATCTACTAAAAAAATATATTATTATACTATTTAACCTTTGACCTGGTAAACAATCAGGCGCGGATTCACGGGGAGATAAAAATGGAAATTTCCCTCCCCAAAATGAAAATGCTTAATGGAAAATATATATTAAAACATAAATTTTTGAGAAAATCATTCTATTTTCCTCCCCCAAAAGGTTAAGTTGGATCCGCGCCTGTAAACAATTAATGTTTCAAATGGTTTAAAAACTTCTCAAGCTTATTATATATTATCAAAATTATGAAATATTTTCTTAATCTTGAAAAATTTAATATTTTTTATGAAGAATAACAAACAAAAAAAATTAATTTGAACTTTAACCTGGCAAAATTTAAAATTAAAAAAATAAAGAATGAATTCTCTGAAAAACAAATTTCTTTAAAATTCCTAAAAAAAAACATTTTGCAAAAAAATTATTTAAATATTCCTAGGATGACCTCTAACCTGACGAGAGGATTAATTTTATTTTGCTTTGAAAATCAATTTTTTTTATTTGAAAATGTTAAATTTACATTTATCCTATTTTTTCTAAATACATAGTGTTGACTTAAATTTAAAAAATATCGTAAATGTTTTATCCTCAAATTAAATAGAGATAAAATATACTGTGCTCTTTGATAACAGGAAACTTAAATATTTATTTGAGGATAATTTTGCAGGGAATTTCACCATAAAATCTAAAATTTGATCAAAAATGCGTAATACAAAAATTTCATCGAAAATTTTATATTTAAAAAATCTTTGAAGATGATTCACTAAAAATTAAAAAAAA
>MINK01177960.1:0-10901 GCA_001735545.1 Phormia regina
TTGATTGTAGCTTCTTTTTTTTTGTTTTTGAAATACTTAATTCAAAAATTATTTTATAAGAAAAATTTTATTGGCTAGATTGATCCTAATCGAACACAGATATAATTCCAGGGATTAATTTCTACAACAATTAATTACAGAGCTAAGGGAGCTTGTAAATAATACTTTTTTTGTTTTTGAGAAACTTTAAAAATTTCATTTGTAATAAAGTCGTTATTAGTAAAGACATGTTTAGAAAATTGTCTATGAATGTAGACTTTATAATACATAAAATAAGAAATTGTAAAAGACATTAAGATTTTAGTTAAAAGAATCCCAAAACTCCAAAAAAAACTTTATTTTTCACTTTTTCGGCTTTAAAATCCTAATTTTTTGGAAGTCCCGTAAATTTTGATTTAAAACTTTTAACAGCATATCACTGATTCCTAAGCCGTATTACGTTGGCCTATACGTGCTTTAAGACTAGAAAATACAGTCTCTTTCAAACTTAATATTGTACACTTCTGTGCTTCGTACATAAAAAATTTCACGCCAATTCAAATACACTGATCAGAAGTTACAGATTTAATTATAAAAATTTCCAATTTTGCCCCTTTGTAAATAAAATTGGTAGCAATTCAGCAGTAGTACAATTAACAGCTCACCAAAGATCCATCTAAGAAGCAGTTGCAACAACCATGCTTGCTAAGTTTCAGTTGAGCATCAATTTCTAATACGGTCACAATAAAAATCCGTGTATTAGTGGTAACGTACAAGACTATAAAGCATTCAAAGCCGGCCATGTCTTGCAGAAAATAAAGACTATATCTTGATGATTTGGCAAAGTTCGAACAAACATTGGTGACACTTTCGAACAAAAAGGGCACATAAATCATTAACGATATTTTCGTCAACCATATTAAGAATAAAATCAAATAACAGTTGAGTTCCGTGAGATTTGAACCCAGGCTACCAATTTTTCTTTTCCTTATAGACTTGTCAAACGCACTAACCACTTGATGACGTAGCCTTGCAGCATGTTGTGGTTTAGTTTGACTCACGACATTCTCACTGGACTTTTAACTCATGTTGTCATCGAACCATATATGTGCGACAATTTAGTATATTTTATTATTTCAATCACCGAAAATGTTGTAAGATGACAATATTTTTAATCAAACTTATCCTCGACATGCATTTTGTTGATAACAAATTTCGAAGACATCCTCGATGAAAGTGTCGTTAATGGACATGAAGCCTGTTGGGATTAGATAACTTAGANNATTTCCAATATTTACGGAAATAGAGCCACTATTAGACCTATGATCATTTAGAAACATATCCTTAGAAAAGTTATACTATGATTTCTGTTTGTACTAAAACGATATCGATATAAAATTTTGCATTACGATTCACTTTTATATCACATATACCGACCGACTTTCATTGAAATAGCAATATAAGGCATTTGTAAGTGTTAAAATCCCTTTCCGGAAAGAATTTACATGGGGCTATACTTTTAAAAGTAAAACAAATTTGTTAAAATTGTCGTAAACGCATATGATTTTGAGTCAAAAAAAAATATATCATTGTGATCAATATTGAGCAGATATATTTAGACTACTCGTACAACCGATCCAACAGTACCCAAACGTCGTTAAATAGTCACCTTCAATAAAAACCCCATGTACACACTCCTCCTACCATCTAGAATAGTTCAACACTTCAGCAAATAAAATTATTGTTGCAGTTTTTGGGCATAAGGTAAATTTTGTTTTACAATTTATATTTTGACTATGAACTTCTCCTAGAGTAAAGAGAACGGGTTCAAATCAGCTAATCTAGTCAAGTGACAAGTTCTCAGTTCAAGTGACCTGATTCTCAGGACATTGATAACAATTCTGTAATTGTTTATTTTCTAATATATATATTTTTCTTTATTAAATTATATTTATTTTTATTTAATAATTTTTTGTTAATGTATATAACGGCACCCCGAATCGAACCCATGTTCATCAAACATATGTTATGTTTTATAGTATTTAACGCTAACCACTCAGCTAGTGTTTTAATTGCGCGGGAGTTGCTAATTGATAATTACTCAACTGTTATATATATTACGTTTTTACGCAGCATTTACTCGCAATTAAAAATTTTGCTCTATAAACAGTGAGTTAGTACTAAACTCACTGTTTAGTGAGGCTAATTGCAAATAAAACTTATAGCGTTGCCACTTCCTTTTACGTTCATAGTATTATAGACGATAATAGTTTTATTTATCTCATCTAGCAAGATAAATAAGGAAATATGTTTCTTTTCCAATTTGCGTATAAACAGTGAATTATTTATTTGCAAGTTATTTCTATTTGCAATAATCACGCGTATAAACAAAATAATAGAGAGTGTATTTGTGTCAATTAGTTCTCAATTGCAGCTATGGTGACGAGTTAGGTGTCAATTGGTACTCAACTGCTACTGAGGGACCGGTCCATTATTACAATTGCCACAATTTTCGGATAAGATAGAGTTAGGCATTTTTTAAGGACATAATCATAAAGTTTTGTAAAGCAAATTTACTCATTAATATCAGCGATAAATAAAATTATATAAATACATTTTGGCAAGTTAAATGATCAAAGTTCTTCACAGAATTCATTGCATCGAAATTTATTAGAATTTCAAATTAAAAAAATTTAATTATTTAATATTAAATAATGGTTATATCCGTTCTTGAAAATATCGTAATCAACAACATTTTCGAAATTTGTGTTTGAATGAAAATCTATAATTTAGAAAATTTTAAAATATCTTCAATGTAACAAGTGTCCACAAATATATTTAATTTAAATAACACAACAATACCCAATTTTTTAAGACTATCTTTGAAATACAATTAATTATAAGTAATTAACACAATTGAGATTTTGGTCAAAACAAAAAAAAGATTTTGTTAAAAATTATATTTTAAATTTTTCTCTCATCATCAATATTTAAAATAATAACTTGTGTATTTTTTTTTGGTTGAAATGAACAAAAACCCAAAGAAATACTTTGTAAAACAAAAGAATATTTTAAACAAAATAACAACAAATACTATTTTACAGTGTTAAACAATTGGCTTAAACCAGTGAATTAAAAGTCTTGTAAATATTTGCTAACTAAAAAAAAAAACAATAACAACAATAATAAAAGTCCTAAAACAATTAAATAAAATAACAATGAAAATGAAAACAAAAATCTGTAAACAAAGAAAAGAAATTGTAAAAATTACTTTAAATTCCTGTACAATACAAAATGAACGTTAAATATATTGTTATAAATGAATGAGTATTTGAATTTTGCTCCAGTCTAGACAATTCAAATCCTGAAAAATCTCTAAATAAATATTTATATAAAAGTTGTATTTTTCTTTGTTTACTTATGTGTGTAGTTATTTGTTTTTAAATAGTAGAGAAGGAATAAATAAACTAAAAGTAAAATTATCTTTAAATTCTATAACAACTTCACGTAGAAATTAAATAAAATACCAGTAACAATAATGGCATCATCAACAATACACTCATACAACAATAAAAAACAATGACTTTGCTATTATGTTGTTGCAATATCATAAATAAATTTTCAAAATAATTTTTAAACATAAGAAAATTTTTACATTGATGAAAATTTCTATAGGGGAGCTGGTATTTGAAAATAAAGTCTTAGGTTGAAAATAGAAAGAAAATAGGGTTATGTTGGCCACTATTTTCGAAAATTTCTGTTAACATCCAAATCAAAATATTTATTGGCTTAAGTGATGTGTTTTCTGGAAACCTTAGATTTTCACGCCAAATATGTTTCAATATTTCTTATATTGCACAGAGGAGCAAAATCGAAAAAGCTTGGAAACAAATCTGTAACTTCTGATCGGCTGATTGGATTTGCAGAAGAGCGTAAAAAAATTAAAATTTTCTTTAAAAACATATAATAATTTTGTACTTTTGTGAAAGACATCTTCATAGAGGTGAATTTAAAATAAAAAAATAAGTACAATAACTCAAGTAGTAAAGGTGCACATCCTTCCGAATTTGACCCATTTTATACAAAAAAAAATCATTTTAGACTTTATTTTCTAAAATCTCTAAGCCTGAATCTGCAAACGGAATAAAGTTTAAGAAGCTTCAATTTGTTGTTAAAAGTTCCCAATCAAAATCTAAGGGAGTTTAGAAAAATATTAATTATATAGCCAAAAATGTGAAAATCGAAAATCGATTTTTGGGATTTTCATAGTTTTTCTGGGTATTATGGTATCCTTTATCCAAAAAAATCTTAAAGTATTTTTTACTTTCTGAATTTATACGATAAAGTCTACATTCGCTAAAAAAAATTCATTAAAATATCTTTACTTACAAAGATTTTATTACAGATAAAAATTTTTATTTAATTGAAAAAAAATCTGAAAAATTATAGACTTGATTTTCGATCTCGATCATCTAAATTACATTGCTTAGCTGACATCATTCTTTATTGCATAGAAAAAGATTGAATTTGATATCATATATAGAAGCGCAACTACACCATTTTAAAATTAATTAGATCACTGAAAATTCCATGTTTTAGCATAAACACACATTCGAATATTGGCTACGAGAAAAAATCATTTGCTTTGATGTGGCTTCTGAATAGAGAAAATTTAGGGTTCCGAATGGTTGTAGCATTCTTCAGACTGAGCCTTAGGTTATTAAAAGGGCAATGAACTGGATCAGATATCACAGGATTTCTAATAAGAATATTTTTCTTATTTTTCTAATAATAATCAACATGCTATTAAATTCCTGATTGGTATCTTCTCCATGTCGTCACTGATCCATGAATGAATATAACTATCATTTGGCTGAAATGCTATGGGGTTCTCAGTGGTAATGATGTTGCTGATTCTTTGGCGAAAGGGAAGTCGATGACAGTTAATGGTGTGGAGTCCCCTTAACGCTCTGTAAGCTTCAGGGTTCAGATAGTACTCCTGCTCAGTATCCAGGATTTTATGGTTAAAATTGGACCACAAAAGAAGTTTATTTCTATCGGGTCTTAGCAGGCAGCGGCTCAGGAATAAGATTGAGTTGTTGACTGGATACTGCAGGTTCGGTAAACAAGTCGACTGGGACTCAATCACAATAACTACTATATAAGTTATAGGGTATCCAATTAATCGGGGTTTCAGATTATTTGGTTTATTTGACAAATAATTATTCGAGGTTTTAAGTTTATCGGTTAATAACCGATTAATGCCAAATTATTCGATTAATCGAATTGCTTTAGTAACACATATTAGACATATAAATAATGCTATTTATAAAATTTAAACTATTGAAATAGTTATTTAGACACTTAATATAGATAATATAGGGTCTGTCTTTATATATCTATATCCCATTTCTTAAAAGAATAGACTTTACCGTTTAATATTATAAAATTGTTGATCAAATTCAGTTTAATTAAATTAGTATTTTTAACTTTCTTATTTTCTGTGTCAGAATTTTATCTTGTTATAAATATAATGACATGTTCATAGCCTTATTATCCTTGCAGGATCCAAGTAATATTGTCACAAGTTCAAGAATTATATAAAATTTTAATCTTTCTAATGTTCGAATTTTGTTAATGAAATCTCCTAGGTAAAAGAATATTCAGAGAAGTAAAGTACTACTTTCCGGATCCCATGAAATCCGTGATTTCAGTGATTTCAATAAATGTCCATGTTTTGATACCTATTAGCGATAAGAAAGTATGAAGAGAAATTATGTCATATTGACACTTTTATTTAAAAATGATGTTGACATAAATTTAAATTTAAAATAAAAAAATTGTTAAATTATAAGCATTCAAAAAACTAGATTACGGTTAATCGGTTGTTCGACATAAAATATTCGGTTTATTCAATTATTCGAAAATGAGGAAGTTTTCAATATTCGAACAGTTAATCAACCAAAAATTAATCGAATAACGGAATGGCGGTTATCGATTGGATACCCTATTAGTAACTGAATTATTTCCAAAAAAAAACATTTGCGAACCACGTTGAAGTGTAAACAACTTTAAAAAATATTAAATTGATGGCAATTTATGACCGCATAAGCTCTAGTTCTTTAACTTCGTATTATAATGATATTTTCTTATTTTTAGGGAGCTTTTTTCATTAAATTCATATTAAATAACACAATTCTTTAAAAGAAAAATCATATAATAATTTCCAATTCAATCAATAAATGTTTCTAACATTTTATATGAGTGATCAGTGTATGCAAAACTATACAAGAAAAAAACTCCTTTTTATAATAAAATAATTTTTCTTATCGTACAAAATAATATGCCATAAAATTAAATTTATTTTTTATGTTTAAAAAATTTTATAAATTCTGTCAAGTTAGTACAACAAAATTATATGGATATTTTTTCACATTATGGGTCTGTCTATTATACGCTCAAAAAAGTCTATAAATTATGGTGTGTCTTAAATAAATAATAACATATTTGCCACAAATACGAGTTGGAAAAAAAACAGGCAAAACACCACAACTACATAACGATATTAACCACATTATTTATTATTAGAATTTCTATACTTAACATGTTGATACATTTATAATTCATACTGGCACTGCACAGCAAATAATATTGAGAAAAAGTTTGTTATATATTATATTTTTTTATTTTATTATCGATGGACTACTAAACTTGTCGTTTAAAGTTATTTACAATCATCATAAAAAATATATATGATGTTGTATGTGTAGGTATATTGGTTATGATAGAGTAATATGGTTATTGGGCTGCATTGTATTTTTATTGTTCTTTAATCCCTACGACTTTGTTGCTTCTTTCTTAACAACAAACGGCTTGGTTTCTTCCAGCATGTGTTTTTATGATTTTTTTTTTTCAGTTTTATTTGTTTGTTGTTTGTTTTTTAACTCCATCTGCTTTCTGACACAATATTTGCATATTTGAAGGGTCAGATAAGGTGCGTTTAATAAACATAGTTGCCAACAAAATACCCATCAAGTTATGACGACTACCACTGTAATAACAACAGACACATTGCATATGTTTTTTTTTCGTAAGTCATTTCGTTAAAAATGTATTTGCGGGGAAGGTAACCTTTATGAATATTTAAAAGTTAATAAATTTCAATTTTCTTAACTATCTCTAATATGTTGATATATTATAGAGATCCTCCATTATTAAAAATATTTTCCTTTTTTAGCTGATTTTTTTTATAAATTCATAAGAAATCAATCTTGTTATAAAAAAATGCATTTACCTTCTTCTCTATAACTATGGCATATAACGATCATATATCCCTCATATATATTCAATAGTAGTTTTATGTCTTGTTGATTGTACTGTAAAAAAAAAAAAAAAAACTTACATACATAGTGGTAAATGTTCATAAAGTAAATGTAATAAAATTTGTGGTAAACCTTATTGCGGTTAAATGTTTATAAAAATTCATACCACATACATTGACAACTCATACTTGCTCTTCAATTTTTATATTACCCAACCACATACAATATGAATTCCTTCAAGATATTTCACAAAGAAGGTCGAGAAGTTTAAAGTAAAGAGAACTGAAGAAATAACTAATAGATTACCTTATTGCACGATGTTGAGTGAAAATTTTTATTGAATTTTATTTTTTTTAAAGTAATTTACGTTAAAAAAGGGAATGATTTAAATCATGGCCAATAAATCTGTGAGTTAAATGGAAAAAGAAATTATAAAGTGAAAACTTATTGGATTTATTCAATGGGCAGAATTTAAAATTAGTAAAGGTAAGAAAAGTCATTAATTGGAAATTTAATTTTTAAGTCTCCTATTTTTCAATTGTAATTATATATATTGCTTATTAGTTTTTTACTGTAATTGAATATTAAACAACGTTTTATTTTCCAGTTGATTTGAAGTAGTACAGATTCTCGGTCTGGGCTTCCAAATCTCGTGTATTTAATTTCTTTAAAAAATCTCTAAAAATTCATTATGATACGATTACAGAATTTTTATATATACATAGTCCTTTGTAAATCTTTATCACAAGCTATCTGGCTGGTCTGTGGATGGAAGCGAATTGTTTATGATATAAAGTCCTAGGCACCCAATTCGTAGGACCTTGCGGAAGGGTCGCGAAGATGCGTTGAAAATATTATAAATCGCAAATGTTTCAATAAAAGTATTATATAGAAAGTTTAAATAAAAAAATTCCCAATTAAAGGTTGAAATTGTTTAAAAAAATGGGAACTTATTATAAGCAGGGACGGAAAATATTAGTTTTTTTAAACCAAAAAAGCAGTAACCAAAAGAATACTAAAATAGAAACTTGTCAAAAAAACCCAACTGCGTACTGTCAAAAAAACGTACTTTACAGATTGGGTAGTTAAATTTTATTTATATGTATTATCTGAAACCACCTTTCACCGCACATCATAATTCATACATAGTTGCCAAAAAAGTACTATAGAATTTTAACTTTTAAAAATTATAATTGTCAGGGATATTTTCGCAGATCTTCCTTTTTTGATGTGATTAACATCCACAAAATTAAGTAATATTATTAATTTTTTTTTTTTTTTGGCTTTTTGTGGATGGAATATGAAAATAATTAAATATTTTTAAATTCTGATTTATTTTTAATACATAAAATAGCAACTTTGTTTGTTCAATTTAAATTTCAACAAACAAAAAAGGAATGTCAAAACAAAATAATTTATTTTTTTATGTGGAAAATATCCGTGCAACTGACCGAAAATGCATAAATATGCGTGAAAAAAAGAATGAAATTCATGTTACATAGTAGAAAATATGCTCGCGGAGTGTAATTTTCCTTAAAATTTTATAAAAAAAAAAAAAAATTGTTATTTTGTGATGTTTCGTCTCTCTCACAGTGTGTTTGAATTCACACAGGAAACTTGTATGTGAGGAGAGAGAAATTTGTTGTGACTAATTTTGACCAAGCTTTCCGTTCTTAATTCTTTGGCAGTAACAATCAAAAAATGTCGAAAAACTGACTCAAAATACATTACTATTGTTACGGGGTTCTACTCTCATTAAAGATGTTATATTCGACTTTAAAATTCACAATTTTTCAAAGGCCAAAGATTCGATTTTAAAATTTCAACAACATATTGTGGATTCCATTTGCAGATTCGTACTTTAAAATTTTAGAAAATACAGACTTTCATAAAGTGATTAAGAAAATGTGTATCTCGATATCTTGGATTCATTGGTAATTATTTTCTATTTTTAAATTCATCACTGTTAAGACACCTTACAGAAAAACTATAAAATTAAGAGATGGTTCATACTTGTTTTTATTTGGTCAAAAAAAGACCTAAAGAGATCGTACTCAATTTTAGTTTTCAATAGTAAATTTGTTCTTTAATTTTTTATAGGAAAAATTAACAAAAATTGGCCGGGTAAATATATTGGAAAATATCTGTACTAAGATCTTGCAAAATTTACGGTACTTAAAATTTCAAAACCAAATAATTCGAAAACAAAATATACACAAATATTTAAAACCGAATGAGAGCCTAAATTTGGCGTAAAATTCCGGCATTTCATGTTTTAAAGTAGCCTACTTTAAGCCCTCTTAGCTTCGCCCCTGAGAGGTCTTTTTGGTACTTCCAAACCTTATTTTGTAACACCTCTGCTACATCTATATCAAATGTTAATGTTAATTTTTAATTAAGTATTTTTTTCTTTGCATAACATTTATCTCTTATGTTTAAATTTGTAAAATCTTGTAAACCCCTATTTAAATGTTTAAGTTAATATCAGCGTATGATTAAAATTGTTTAATATATAATCTCATTTTGGTAACACTCATACGCCTAGATTTATTTTCAAATCCGAAAAAAAATCGAAAACCCTAAATAGAACCAGGACTTTAATTTCCCAATTTTTCTAAAAAATCAATTAATTCAATACATGATTGTGAGAAGATATAAAGTAATTGAAGATATGAAGTTATTAAACCAGTGTTTACCGTTGAAAATTTTTACAAAAAGCCTCTCCAAAAAGGGGATTCTCAAAAATGAAAAGTCTTCAAAAAAGTGTATATTTTAGAATAAACTTCTAAGTTTTGGTTTTCAATAATAATAAAAATAGTTTGTTTATAATCGCTTTGCAAAAAAAAAAAAAAAAAAAAAATATTATTGCAAAGCAAAAATTAAATCACGAAAATAGTTCTCTCTTTTATTAGTTTTATTATTATTTAATTTTTATTAGTATTATTTAAATTTTTAATAGTGTCCTTCACTTACTCAGAATCTCCGTCGAAAACAATTATAACTGAACGTATGGACTATAGGCATTGAATCAAAAATAAATTTTTCTTTTGATTTGAAAAATAATAAAGTAAATTCAGGAACATAAAATTTCGCTGCTCGCTAGATCATAGAAGGATCATAAAACGTTAAATAATTTTTTGAAACATTATTTATATATGGTCTACTATACATCATTGCTGCTTAGTATCCAGTTAGCAACTTTGCTTCTCGTTAGTAGGCTGATTCTTCCTTCAAATGTGTCTTCTTTTATTGTCAATCTCCGGGCTCACAATAAGAACTTATGATCTGCTATCTCCCAGACAAAGGATTAGACATACTTCTGGTCAGAAATAAATCGTAAAATATGACTGAAATTTATTCTTCACATTTCGCTCTCAAAGATAATGTGAATAAATTTCAAAATTTGTTTTTATAGCAAATGTGTTAAAAGGGCATATAACATTAAAAGTTTTGTCAAGTGTGTTGCAACATATATCCTCAGAATCAGCTCGATTCCCCCATTGCCTATGTTTGTTGAAAGTTCAGATAAGCTGATATACAGGAGGCAGGCATCATCTTCGTTTACCCGTCTTTGCAGCATACTGTTGTCAGTATAACCTT
>MINK01177961.1:0-10465 GCA_001735545.1 Phormia regina
TTTTTTTTTTTTTTTTTTTTTTTTTTTGTATACTTAGGATTATTCTTACTTCAGCATATTGAATTTCCTTACAATTATCTTTAGCATACGCATTTAATTGCAAAAAATATATATTTTTAATACTAATATCATTCATTCATTTGGTACAGACGATTTTACTATCGATACTTTTGGAATAAATGTACCGTTTTAGATTCGAAAACGTAAAATGTATCGTTTTAGATTCACCTCAATAATATCATTTCGATATTGTTTAGTTTATTGGGGTATATTAGCTTTCAAAAGGTATATAAAGAGATTGTGTTATTTTTTATCAATCTGGTAACTCCAAGAACTTTTTGTTATTTGTAAATAAAAAGGCGACTTCGACTTTTTTCAACCTAATATCGCTCATACAAAAGTCAAATTGTAGAACCCTATTTTGTAATTTTTGTTTATTGTTGTCGAAAATAAATAAAGAATTATTGCAGAATAAAAATTATTACAATTAAATTAAAATATGGCAGCGAATACAGATGAACCTTTTGAAACTCCTGATGTAAGTAATCCCTAATTTTCTTACATACATAAGTATTAAATGTTTTTGTCATGATTTGCAGTTTGACGAAGAAGAAGGCGAAGAACAATTTGTGCCCACAAATGCAGGTCGAAAGCGATTGTTCAGCAAAGAACTCCGATGCATGATGTACGGCTTTGGTGATGACAAAAATCCCTACACAGAAAGTGTTGATCTATTGGAAGATCTAGTAATTGAATTTATAACCGAAATGACACATAAAGCAATGGAAATTGGCCGTACTGGACGTGTGCAAGTGGAGGATATTATCTTCTTGGTGCGCAAAGATCCTCGAAAATATGCCCGTGTTAAAGATTTGTTGACTATGAACGAAGAATTGAAGAAAGCGCGCAAGGCTTTCGATGAAATTAAATATGTTGGTAAGTTTCACACCTATGTTTAGAAATGTTTTAGAATAGAATTATGAATAGTTTGTATTATTAGACTAAATTAGTACTGTAGAAATAGACAATTAAATGCGTATTTCATTTTAAATAACATTTCTCAGTATATTTTTGTAGTTAAAGGTAATTAAGATCCAATAAGTTATTTCAATAGATATGTACAATAATTGTGTCCTGCAATCTGAACTGTTTCTTATAGAAACGTTTTAGAGTGTAATTAGTAAAAGTTTTATATCCAGAAAAATGTATTATACTTTATTTGAGATTTATTACATTTGCATTCAAATTCTCTAACAGAATTCCGAAAAATGTAACTAGCTTAATAATGTTCGGAAATTAGAATTTGCATAATAAGAAACTGATGAAATAGTTTTGAAAGTTTCAGGATTATAACCTGAAGCTTTCAATTAGATGAAAATTATTGAGAACTAAAATTCATTAGGTTTTTAAGCCAACACTATTAATTTATCTTTATTTTTCTTTTTTACAGGAAGTGAAGCCAAAATTAAATGACAAAAACCCAAGTAGTCAACAGTACGCAATGGTTCTAGTTAATAATTTTTTCTTTTTTCATTTTATTGTATTTTTTTAAATAACATAAAATATATATACAGAAGTTTTAGTTTTTATTTAAATTAATCAAAATAATCTTCAATGTCAATGTCGGGATTTAGAATATCATCGCCAAAAGGTGTTAAATCGATGCCATTGAGTATAAGGTTTTCGCATGTTTCCGCCAATTCAGTATTACCTATTAAAATGGCTCCTCTTAATTTTCCATTTTGTAATACGAATTTGATATATTCATGACCAGGTGTGCTTCGAATTAATAGCTCATAGTCAGTACCTAAGCCTTGACCATTGTAACGACCCAAAAGTACTACTGGTAGACCAAATAATTGTGTCACATGGCCGAATAGTTCAAAACAAAAATCTTGATAGACAGTTTCATTATTAAATGCTGCAGCCATGCTTCTTCCAGCCATACTACCCATTTGACGAGCTTGTGTCCACAAACGCATTTGAAACCAATGCTCTGCCTTAGGCCACGATGCTGTGCAGACATCACCAGCTGCGTATATAAACTCATTTGAGGTCTGCATCATTTCATTTACTTTGATACCGTGGTCTTCTTCGTCCAATGATAGTTGAGGTTTACAAATGTAATCTTGTCGTGGCAATACCCCTGTTGCAGATACTAGGAAATCACAATTTATTACTTCGCCAGTAGTTAGGTGAACGTTTAGAGAGTTTTTATTAGAAGCATTATCAGTTATTTTTTCCATTTTCTCTATGAGTGCTTTAAAATGTATAATAGGTTTGGTTTTGCTGGAGTCCAAACCTCGTAAATCAAAATGTTGATGCCAATCCGGACCTAAGGCAGCTCCTTTTTTGAAGCCACTGTCTTCAGAGGGTGTAATTTCGTCATAACGCAAACGTTTAACTATACCTTTAACGGGGTTATCGGTAGTTTCGCTATTCTGTTGTTGATCAATTCTCTGTTGAAAGAAATAGGCAGCTCCTGGGTCAATAAATGTTGAGGCAATATGGTTATCTTTGACCACCCAGTGAACTTCAACCCCTTGCAATTCATGGGCAAGTTCACTAGCAATACCGCCATTACCTACCAATACAATTTTCTTAGCGCTCTTTAATCTTTTCTGTAATTCCAGGACAGAGTCCGTGTCACGTATTCCCAATATTAAAGAATTATTGTCTTCTATAAGACGTGGTGTGCCTCCAGTGCACAAACATAAGTATTTATAGTGGATTTTTTTATTTTCATTGGTCAAGATGTATTTATTATCTGCATCGACTTGTTTCAATTGGTCTACTACAGTTAAAATAGTTGGAGCTAGAAATTTATTGCCTCCACCTAAAGAAGTTGATGCCAATGTTCTTTCCTGTACATCGAATTTGTGTAGGTAGCGTGCTACCGGCTCCAAATTTGCCACAGTTTTAATAACGGTCGATTCAGTCATTAGTAAAATAGATTCTTCTGGGCAGCAAATGGCTATTGTTTCGGCGCATGTTACACCAGCAATTCCTCCTCCCACAACGACAAATGTAAATGTTGATTCTTCTGGTACTTCGGTCATTTCTTTCACTTCTGTATATATTTTTTAAATAGTTTTTTATTTTTATTTGAATAAACTTATACAACTAAAAAACAATTTTTTTATTCAGTTTTCGTGTTTAATTTTTAGCTTGAACTTTTTTATCGTAAAATTCACTGTAATCGAATTCCCGATATGGTACATCAAAGGTTAACAAACCGTAGTCCTTAGCCCTTTCAACAGCCACCAATAATTGCAAATGTTTCTTCTGACACAAGCCGGTCTTGGTGTAACTTAGCACTTCGCCCGAATGTGGCGAAATAAATTGTTTCAACAATTCAGTATTACGATGATCGAGTACTAAATATTCGTCTCGGCAAATGGGACAAGGGTTACCAGTAGTTATTGTATCCTTACGTATACAAGTCTTGCGTGTCTTACGTGGTGGAAATAATCCCTTATGATTGCGTCGATATTGTTCCCACACAAATTGATCACCGTATGTTTCTTTGTAGGCCGCACTCTTTAAATAGCGTATTGAAGTTTCTACGGGTATTTTTTTAGAACGATCTTTTCTTAGCTGCTTCAGTTCTTGCTCGGTTAATTCACGTTTCTCTTGCAGTTCAACTGCTGCTCCTTCTTCATCAGCTGCCAAAGCACTGTCAATTTGTTCTTCTTGTTGTTGCTGTTTATTTTCACAATCTAATGCACGTGTGGTTTGTAATGTTCTGGCTAAATGGACACTTGAACCCGTGTTACTGAATGCAATACGCGTTAGTATATTTCCTAATCCACGGGAAAATGAAATCATATTGTATGATTAATACGTTTCTTTCACAAAATAATGTAATTATATCGGAAACCTCAAGTCGGTTTTTTTATCGTCTTATGTGATTAACGTAGTGACAAGTTGTATTTTTGTACAAGATGAAAGCAGTTTCCAGAGGATTTATTGTTTAATTTTTTTATATGAATAGTTTGACATTTTCAGCATGTACTTTTTGAGAGAAATTTTTTTTTTCATATAACATTTGACAGCTAATATCTAAAAAAAATTAATCAGCTTTTCTTTTGACAACATTTTATATGTAAATATTTCTTACGTAGTGATGGCGCCGAACGATTTTAGCGGCGGCGGCTTATCTAAAATTTGTCGACACGGCTCAAAATCGACTGTTAGCTGGCTGAGAGATGAACAACTTTTTATTTTCTAGTTTTCGCTTCGTCTTATGGAACACATTGGTTCACAAATGCGTCCGAACATAATTTATAAAATTTTATAGCAAACATTTGTGTATATATTGTATTTCTGAAGAGTTTCGAAGTTAGTGATTCCATTTCAAAACGGATAGCAATCGGATTTGGGTACTCAATATTATACTCAAACAAAAATTTGACGATGAAATTGATGAAAATTTCTTTAATGTTGACTCAACGTAACGTTTGTCTTGATAAAAATGTGTCTAATGTAAACCCAACGTAAAAATCATGTATCAAATTAAAAAGTCCGTTTAGTGTCGAATACTCAAATGAAAGAGTATTGAGTAGTATCGTGTTTTCAAAAGTAGTAGAATTTACGAACACTAATCTATGATTTCATCATAGTATAATTACAAAGTACTCGCACATCTACAAAAACAACAATTCCTTGTATTTTGTTAGTGTAAAACATAGTATAATTAGAAAGTATACTCGTAAGAACAGCTTTTTACAATTTTTTCGTGATACATCTCGCCTTACTGGTCATTGTAATTTTGTATTCCCTGTAAATTTTCTTCGTGAGTATTTTATCTTCTCTCTTTTATTTCTCTCTATTCTTCTGCTTCATAGCATTTTGAATTGTAGCGCTGTAGTTTTTACACTAACAAAATGACAAGGAATTGATTGTTTTTGTAGGATAGTGCGAAGTACTTTGTTATTAGACTTGATACTCACGTTAAAAATTTTTTACTAAGGGAATACAACAATTTGACCGGTAAGGCCGAGATTGTATCAATGAAAAATTGTAAAACAGCTGTTCTTACGAGTATACTTTCTAATTATACTATGGATTTCATTAAAATTTGCTAGAAATATTTTTCATTGGAAGTGATTTTTAAGTCATGTCCATTTCCAGTCCAAAAATATGCCGTTTTTAAAATTGAAAAAAAAAAAAAAAATGTAAAAGCTAGACAAAGTTGTACAATTTTATTTGCTTACAATTTTTTAAATATAAATGGTAGATATTTAATCTTAGTTTAATATTTAAGACTATGATATTACTTTTATAATGAAATACAAAAAGTTTTATTACGCTAAAAATTCAAAACCCAATATATTAGACTCGAGGAAAAGTGAACTAATTTTTTATCAAAGATGTTCACGTTTTCGATTGGTATATATAAATATAATTTTTTTTTGTTAAAACGAACAGGTATTATATTCTTCTAGTATTAGAAATAAAAACATTTTATTCTTATTGGGAGATTTCCCAATTTATAAACATCAAAAATTTAAAAAATCACCTTTTTAAGCTTTGATGTTCTATTCACGTTAAAAAAAAAAAAAATTGTAAATTTTTTTTTCACACTTCTGAGACGTTCACGTTTTCGCGAGTGCACTGTATATAAAATTCAAGTCAGTACATCCTAAAAACCGGATTTTTTAAATTTTTAAAAAATATGTACAGTTATGGACAATGAAATAGGGTCAAGTATATTTATTTGAAATTGTTTGACAAAAAAAAAATAGGAATAAAAAATACCAACGTTTTTTATCAAGTCGTGGACTTTTAATGCATCCAATTGTGGAATTTAAGTACGAAAACATTATTTATTCAAAATACCATTCTTTAAAGCTCAAGCTTAACGATCCTTATATACCCAAAAGTATAAGAATTGCGAATTTTCTTTAATTATAGCACAATATATGTAAATGATAAGTTTGAACTACCAATGTAAAAATTTCCAAAAGCTAATTATTTTATCTTACAATTTACCACATTTAATCAGGGTAAACTTTTTCTCTTCTTTGGGCAATATGCGTAGCATACGCAAATCGTAGCCGTGTGTAATAAAATATTTGCCACAGATCTCACAACAATGTTTCAATATAACATCGTTGGACGATGAATATGCAGCTTTCCATACACTGTGCACACATTCAAATAATATAGTTTCCACGATGGAAAAGCTGCTAGCACGGGTTTGAAATCAAAATCTTACATTGCCACTGCACTGAGCTCGAGAAATTGTTCATTGGGCCGGCAGATTATAGCAATATTATAAGTTGCTTTTTCAGAAGCATTAATGAGACTCCTTAGCATTTAACGGAAGATACTTTTGTCACTCATCATTATTAACTTTTCGTAGAATTGAAAATATTTATGAACATTTAATCTCCTCCACGAATAGGAAGTGAATCTTCTTGCTTACAATGAGCCGGGAAAAAAATTTATCCTCTTAATGACTTCTTCCTATGAAATCAGAAACAAATGTGGAAGTGAGCTTCTGGCCACTAAGTCTTACTAAATTACTTTCAGAAAGTGATAAAACTGTAATATATTTGTAACAGTAATCCTACAATTAAAAAAAAAAGATTTTTTTCACTTTTTCGGCTATAGAATCCACATTTCCAAAGTCCCGAAGTCTTTTAAAGACATATAGAAGATTTTTAAAATACATTCGACTCCTGCTTTGGGATTTGAGAAAATATAGTCTTATATGAATTCATATATAATGGGTCATTTAAAACGTGTACCTTGATCAATTGAGTTATTGGGCTTGTTTTTTATCTCTGCGATGTTACCTTTCCGAAAAGTGCAAATTTTTTATATATTGCTAAAGAAAATATCATTTCAGAGAAAAAAGAGTGTAGAACACAAAAAGTCGTCTTTTCTTGCAATTTTAGACTTAAAACTTTTTTATTCAATAGATAATTTTGTTCTTTAAATAGTTAAGAAAAAATCTTATAAAATCGGTCGGAAATACTAGGATATATATGAAAAAACCGTATCAAGAACATGCAACATGCAAAATTCAAACGCAAATAACTCGAAAACTGTAAGAGATAATTGTGTTTTTTAAATCTTATCAGGGCCTACAACAATATATAAAAATATTTGAAATCGGACGTGAAAAAATTTTTCAAGGGATTAATTTTTTTTTATGTCAGAGGTATCCTACTTAGAGCCTCTTTAGCTCCGCCTCTGAGGGGTTTGTTGTGCCCTTTTCCAAACTTAACATTGTAAAAAATCGAGTCTGCCCCACTATGCAATATACGAAGTAATAATTTCGATTCAATTACAATTTATCTCAAAATTTGAAAAAATGGGAAACCCTAAAATATTCCGCACTAATACTATTAAACATTAAAAAAATCATAATTATTATTTTAATAACTCAGTAGGTTTTAATATAAAGCGTAACTTTTAATTGAATTATACATAAACTTCTATGTTAAATTGACGTAACACCGTCAGTATGACTAATTAGATTAATTATTGAAAAGGTAATTAATTTGATATATTTTTAGTCAATTTGAACAATATATTAATCAAATTAATTAAAATTCTGTTTTGGTACCGCCAAACAAAGACAACAAGACAATTTACGATTGCAAATTTGTTTAAATAATATCTATTGTATTGTATTTCATATTACACAGTGCTCCCAAAATGAAATTTTTTGAAAATAATTCATTAACTTTAGAACTGCTAGGCGTATTTGAATAAAATTTCACATGAACAATCCTGAAATGAATGCCAATTGATTTGGTGCAGGACAGATTCTTAGCCATAATTTCATTTATTATTTGATTGAAAATGTTTTTTGCACATAGTCCTTATAATTCTCTACGAAAGCTACTCTTTTACTTTAAGAGATATTTGAAGCAAAGTAAATTGTTGATCCATTTTTTGGATATATCTCAATTTGAGTCCTAAACTTTTCTAAAATTTTCTCTGCATTCTGTACAAAATTCTCGATAGTTTTCGTACCTATGTGGTTAGATAAAAATGTATATTATTTCGGAACAGAAAAAACCCAACATTTTATTTTTATTTCAATCGAAAAATAATTTTTAATATTTAAAAAATAATAAAAATACATAAGTTTAATTTTTTCATCATTATCGAAATAAAAAACATAAATATCTTTTGGGATATTTATTAAAAAAGTTTAAAATTATTTAGATTTTTTTCATAAGATGGAAAATAATCTAAACAACAACAATTTCTTTGAATAAAAACTATTTTTTTTTAAACAAAAATATTAGTATGAATAAAAGAAAACAAATATACCCTGGAAAAATTGTGGAACATGTTCTAAAATCATTAGTTCGAGAACTGATCAGATTATTCTATAAAATCGTCAGAACTAGTGGTATCACAACTAATTCTGACATTAATGAATTAGTGTTTAAGAACTAATTCTGTATGACTTCTACATCACTTCTGAAAACAAATTATTGGTTCTCAAAAGACTTTCGAGAACTGTTTCAAAAACTTGTATAACAAATTTTCACAAATTTCAAAAAAAAAAAGATTTATATATTCTTACTAAAGTACTAAAAAATGGGTTCTGAAACCGTTGCATATTGCTTTCATAGCAATCATGAAATTGGGCTTTCAAGATGATTATTTGTATTATGATTTGAAGATTTTTTGCTTTTGTTGTTCAAAGAAAAATATCAAATTTGTGAATTCTTACAAAAATTCAAACGTAAATTTTTGGTAATAAATCTGTATCTTTTTAAACTACTGCTCGTGCTCATATTGAAATGCATGGGAGAGTTGTAGTCACCCAGTGATAACAGCAGATGAGCTACTGGGTGATAAAATGTAAAATGCTATAAATTTAGTCAGATTTTATTTATATTTATTTAAAGTGCTTGACAAGACAAAGAAGAAAAAAAAAAGATAAGCTTACTTGCCTTAGTTTTCTCTTAGTGTTAAAAATATATTTACGCTTGAATTTTATTTTTGAGATTTTTGCGTCGACTTTATTTTGTTTTCTGAATGACAAGGCTTCATAAATAAATAGTAAACATATTTTTAATTGATTTAGGCATGCACCCTACATCCAACTTTTGTATAAAATGGTTATTTTTTTAATTTTTTTTTTATCTATTAATATTTTTTTTTTTTTTTTAACTTATTGAATTATTTTTTAGTTGTGGCTCAAAATGGGATATAATTTTTCTTTTATATATTAAAAAACAAAGAAGAAAGTGTATAATTTTTATAATTTTTTTTAATACCCCATCGAACTCATGTAATTTTTTTTTATTGAAATTAAAAAAAAAATCTCTATAATAAGCGCCATCTGGAGGATTTTTAACGTAATATATTAGATTCAAAAAATATATTTTTCTATTCCTTAGTTGTTTTTTAAAATTGCAGAATAATTTTTATAATTATTTTATTTTAATTTAGCAAAATAAATTAAGTCAACATTGTGAAACCCTTTGAAATTGTAGTAAAAACTTTTTTAATTAAATTTTTTAAAAGTTCTGGCAAAAAATAGGTTCTAACCGTTCTATTGAATAACTGTACTTACATAAAACGTAAAAAAATGTTTTTTTTGTATCTTTTTATATCCTTTATTAAATTAAAGAAATTTTTATGTTTTAAGTAAATAATATGCGTAAATTTCAGCAAATATATGTATATATTCGAAACCCTATATTTAAAAGATAATAATAACTTTAATCTACCAATATTCTGAGGTATTTAAAAAACAAAAGTTCGACGCATTTTATAAAAAAATTAATTTTTGACTTTAATTTTTGATCTTTTTCTTGAAACTATTTAGTAGCCACAAAAATAACTTTATTCAAAAAAAAATCTTTTTAAATTATATATTATATATTGTTACCTTTTCAAAAACGTATATTTTAACTCATTTTGAAAAATGTTTTTATTTTTGTCTGTGGAACAAAGCACTGTGCCCCGTGACTTATTAGGGTCTTGAAATAGTTCAAATCAAGTTGAAAACACATCAGATCTGACCATATAAAATTATATTTAGATATCTGCAACATATTCCAACCTACAGAATAATTTCCAAAATAAACGTTAATTGCTTCAAAAGTTGTGCATTTGGTTTGGTAACGTATGAATAATACCAATCGAATTTAATTAACATTACGTATGCGCCTATTTGAGTCAAAAAAATATAAAAATCGATTGGGATAAAACTTAAGGTACGGAATAATTCGGATTTCGAATTTAATTTTCAGTTCTTATTCGCTTTTTAAGATATTATTCATAATTAAAAAAAAAAAAAAAAAAAATCACTTTGTGGATTAAATTTGTTTTCCTTATTTTTTTTAATTTGAGTTACGAAAATAATCTAAAAAAAAAATTTATTACAATAATGTACGCAAAAAAGTGGTTGAAAAAAGTTCGTATTATGCATTTACATCCACACATGCAGATCATAAAATATACTTTTGAGCGGTATAAACTG
>MINK01177968.1:398-10703 GCA_001735545.1 Phormia regina
AAATATTATTTGCTTTCAGAAATTATTTTATCAAACTGTCGAAAGCAATAAATTTATTTTTATTAAAAATATATTAAGCAAAATGTATGAAAATTTTTTGTTGTGGTGCAGCTTCGATTACTATTTAGAAGAGGAACAATATAAAAAAGTAGAAAAAGACAATGCCAGACAATGCGATCATGTCCCATAATACTCTCAGTGCCACAAACATCAACAACATTAAGGTCCATATACTGTTGCTTATTTTGCAACCATGAACCTCATCAAGGGCACTTCCAATTTTTCGTCGTACTGAATCACCGTCTGTGAAAGGTCAACGACTGACTTCCCTAACACCGCATCCAGAGTATTATTTGTGATGTCATCACCTGACCTACCCATCCTTCTTCTAGAGTGCCTCGTTCTTCTCGCCTCCTTGACGGCTTTTTCACAAAAAATAAGAGCACTCGTCATCCCACCTAAATCACTAGCTGCCTTAGCAGTGACCTCACCACTTCCCATCATCGATTTAATCGATCCCGCTTGCTCTAGACCACCTTATACACCATTGCTCTCTATTTTTAGAATTTTTCGCTGAAAATTTTACATTTAAAGAAAACAATATGACTCAATACAATTATTATTTGATAGTGTTTGCTCTTACAAAAATTTCGTAATATCAAATAATTATTCGCCAAAAAAATGTGGAAATATTTTCCACTATGTGATCACACTGTGTTAACATTAGGAACATTTTTGTTTGTGATCAAATAATTTTGTTTGCCTAAAATTAGCTGATTTGTTGTTTACCACACAAAAAATATTTAATGGTCACATTACGGCAAAGAAATATTTATGATTTTAAGGCAAATGTTATCCTAATGTGACCGTACCTTAAGAATAAAATATAAAAATGTTAATGGTACTCTTTTTAACTCTAATAAAAGTCCCTAATTAAGTTTAATACACAAAATTGAACAAGAATTAGTTTTTTAAATTACAAAATTACTTTTAAATCAAAGTCACTTATTCAAGAATACGTCCATATATCTTTCTATATAGCAAAGCTGAAAAACGAATCTTAAATTCGATTTCAGCGCTTCAATTTACGTCAACAGTTAATCTTATCTGCTTAGGTGCAAAAGTTAACCGGAATTTATAAAATAGTGTAATTTGCACATCAAACATTTCGCTTTTTTTCTAGCATAAATAAATTACTATTGACTGTTTAGTTAAAAATTAAATAAGTAATTTTTTTAACTAAACAATCATATGATCAACAACTTTTCCACTTGGTTCAAAATATTTCATAACTATAATCCTAACCACTTGAGTATTTTATTACGGATATTGATTGCTTATCAACGATTATATTACAAATTTTATATTTTCAAAGATGTTTTTTTTATAAATGACATAGGTATAATAATTAAATATTACATATAATTTGTTTTAAATATCATGTACCAAAATAGCAACAATTAAAATGTTACGTTGCACTAAGTCTTCTCAAAATTTTAATTATCTATCTACATATTCTAAATAAAAACACCTTTAATTTTAAAAACAATTCATGTCATATAATTAAAAATAAAGATAAGATAACAAATATAAATTTCTTGAAATTATTAAGTCGTGCATACATAAATCAATAATATTAAAAAATTTTAAATAAACCTAGAATACTTTAAATTTAAGACAATTTTTGAATTTACTAAATTTGTTTAGAGAATTATTTTATATACAATTGGGAATATATAATTTTTTAAGTTTAAAGGGGCACTTAATTTATGACAAATTTAGTTCTACATAATTATATCAATGGGTTTGTTCAAAATATAGAGGATGGGTTCTTCATACACTATTTACAGTTTTGGCAAAAATGGCTAATTGCTATTAAATATACATAAATATGTATAAATATATATATTCATACCATTATGTATTTTTATATATCACTAACACAAATTGTAATCTTAGCACATTTTATATACACTTTAAATATCCATATCTAATCAATTATTTGGAATAAAATAGTAAACAGATAAGGTAACTGACAAAAAACTTAAATAAAAAATCACAATTTTGTTAAAAGATGTGAATATTTTTTTTTTATACATATACATATTTTTTAACACCTACAGTTGGTATTAATTCATCCAGAGTTTGCTTATATTCTTCCATAACATGATGATGTTCCAAATCCAAAATATCAGCCATTTTCTATTTATATTATCGTTTATTTAAAACTTTTAAACAAATTTGAAAAAATAATTAATTTAATTAATATATTAATAATGATGATAATATTCTTGAAATATTCAAATGACGTCACTTATTTTGAGTACTTGTAACACTAAAGAAATCTCTAATAATCAGACCGAAATTTAAATATCTGGCTAACAGTACCAAATGCAAAACTCAACTGGATCGACCGTTGGTATACAATACATTGGAAAGGTGTATAACAATTTATTTTGAATTCACCTAGATATGTTTTATCAAGACCAAGTACATGATAGATATTTCTTATCTACCAATACCAATACTCTAAATATATCAATACTTCATAAATGATTCAAACAAAACTAATAAAATGAAAAATACCAATTGCTATTTTCTTGTTGTTACTCATCATCAATAAAAAATATTTTAATTTTTCTATTACACAAATGATAATAATCCATGGAATTATTAACTGTTTATGTTTTAGATTTTTAGCAAATAAATAATATAAAAAAGTAATTATAACTTGTACTCACTCTATGTTTAGCAGGAACATAATGAGAATGACAAACAGTACATAGACTAATTGTTGTTAATTTTTTTTTTTTTTTTTAATTTTGGCCTCTACTTTAAGTTTAAATGACAGCATGTTTGTCAAAGCATTTGTAATCATATTATTTTTCTTTAATAAAATTAATATTTTTAGGATCTGTCGCACTATGTCCAACGAAATTTTCGATCGACAAAATGCATGGAATACAATAACCAAATTTTAATTTTTATTTGTTGTTTTCCATATAAATTGTCCAGATAGATAGATAAAGATAGATAGATAAAGATAGATAGATAGATAGATAGATAGATAGATAGATAGATAGATAGATAGATAGATAGATAGATAGATAGATAGATAGATAGATAGATAGATAGATAGATAGATAGATAGATAGATAGATAGATAAGATGATAGATAGATAGATAGATAGATAGATAGATAGATAGATAGATAGATAGATAGATAGATAGATAGATAGATAGATAGATAGATAAGATAGATAGATAGATAGATGATAGATAGATAGATAGATAGATAGATAGATAGATAGATAGATAGATAGATAGATAGAATAGATAGATAGATAGATAGATAGATAGATAGATAGATAGATAGATAGATAGATAGATAGATAGATAGATAGATAGATAGATAGATAGATAGATAGATAGATAGATAGATAGATAGATAGATAGATAGATAGATAGATAGATAGATAGATAGATAGATAGATAGATAGATAGATAGATAGATAGATAGATAGATAGATAGATAGATAGATAGATAGATAGATAGATAGATAGAAAATAGATAGATAGATAGATAGATAGATAGATAGATAGATATATAGATAGATAGATAGATAGATAGATAGATAGATAGATAGATAGATAGATAGATAGATAGATAGATAGATAAGATAGATAGATAGATAGATAGATAGATAGATAGATAGATAGATAGATAGATAGATAGATAGATAGATAGATAGATAGATAGATAGATAGATAGATAGATAGATGTAGATAGATAGAATAGATAGAATAGATAGATAGATAGATAGATAGATAGATAGATAGATAGATAGAAAATAGTAATAGATAGATAGATAGATAGATAGATAGATAGATAGATAGATAGATAGATAGATAGATAGATAGATAGATAGATAGAATAGATAGATAGATAGATAGATAGATAGATAGATAGATAGATAGATAGATAGATATAGATAGATATAGATAGATAGATAGATAGATAGATAGATAGATAGATAGATAGATAGATAGATAGATAGATAGATAGATAGATAAAGATAGATAAAGATAGATAGATAAAGATAGATAGATAGATAGATAGATAGATAGATAGATAGATAGATAGATAGATAGATAGATAGATAGATAAGATAGATAGATAGATAGATAGATAGATAGATAGATAGATAGATAGATAGACATACATACATACATAATAGATAGATAGATAGATAGATTGTAATAGATAGATAGATAAAATGTAGATAGATAGATAGATAGATAGATAGATAGATAGATAGATAGATAGATAGATAGATAGTAGATAGATAGATAGATAGATAGATAGATAGATAGATAGATAGATAGATAGATAGTAGAAGTATAGATAGATAGATAGATAGATAGATAGATAGATAGATAGATAGATAGATAATGTATAGATAGATAGATAGATAGATAGATAGATATAGATAGATATAGATAGATATAGATAGATATAGATAGATATAGATAGATATAGATAGATATAGATAGATATAGATAGATATAGATAGATAATAGATAGATAGATAGATAGATAGATAGATAGATAGATAGATAGATAGATAGATAGATAGATAGATATAGATAGATAGATAGATAGATAGATATAGATAGATAGATAGATAGATAGATAGATAGATAGATAGATAGATAGATATAGATAGATATAGATAGATAGACAGATAAACGTTGATAAATAGATAGATAGATAGATAGATAGATAGATAGATAGATAGATAGATATAGATAGATATAGATAGATAGATATAGATAGATAGATAGATAGATAGATAGATAGATAGATAGATAGATAGATAGATAGATAGATAGATAGATAGATAGATAGATAGATAGATAGAATAGATAGATAGATAGATAGATAGATAGATAGATAGATAGATAGATAGATAGATAGATAGATAGATAGATAATAGATAGATAGATAGATAGATAGATAGATAGATAGATAGATAGATAGATAGCATAGATAGCACTAGATTAGGCAACCTCTGAACAATTAATTGGATGAAATTTAACGCCGAAAACCTGGTGGAATTAATGCTTATTTCTGCAAACGCATGGAAATTGTGTGAAGAATTCATTATTAAATAATGAAGGAAGGTGGCCACAGCAGTACCGACCCCTCCTTACCTAAAAACTGTATGGAGATGTAGGAATAATACTGATATGGACACTACCTACCCTGTTGAAATGCGAGTAGTGCACCGGGGTAGTGTTAGTGGAGTTTCGTGGCGCCACTACGTTGAGAGCGCGCTATCACATACGATCCATTACAAAAAAAAAGATAGAGTAACAGATAGATACGATAGATAGATAGATAGATTAGAATAGATAGATAGATAAAATAGATAGATAGGTAGATAGATTAGTAGATAGATAGATAGAAGATAGATAGATAAATAGATAGATAGATAATAGATAGATTAGATAGATAAGATAGAATAGACTAGATATTAGACTAGATTAGATAGAGTACTCCAAAACTTAGGGTTTGATTGGTCACTTAGACAGCATATAAGTGAGAAGTTGAAGTATCTAGCGTTTGTTACTAGAAGTAAGTGGTCTTCGCGCCGCACAGTACGAAATGTTTCTGAGAAGGCATTGACAAACGCTTCGAAACTGGCGAGCATATGCAAATATTAAAGGTCCAGGGCAAACAGCAAGACGGACTAATTTCCCAGTTGCTTATTCTCAGTTGTTATATGCTATTCTTGCGGGACCGAGTACCTGCAATCGACCGTGATACTCGAGGACAAGATAGAACAATATATGATGCACGTGCATCTAGTAACAGCGGAAAAAGGACTCTCGTAAACGAATTGCAAGGGAGTACGTTGTGCGAACATGGCGACGCAATGATGAAACGGAATGAGCGAAGATGGACCTGAACTCATTCCCAATATAACAACGTTTTCAATTTCTTTTCCGCCCCAATTTTGGCCACAAAATGTTCAAATTGACACTTAAGTTCTATTCTAACAAATTTGGGAAATGCAATTGTTACTATTTCCTAAATTTACGGCATTTGGTACTGGCAAGCCACATATTTAGACGTGGGATGTGCCACAACCCCCTATTGCTAGTTTCGGGCCTATTTTTTTCAGATTTTGATCAAGGTGTCAAAGTTGTTCGTGCGAAATCTTGCCCCACATGAATTTCAAAATAAAAAGTTTAGCCAATTTTTCTTTGCAGGCTTACGAACATACTGTGAAAAATTGCAAGAAAATCGGTTTAGCCGTTTAGCGGCCTATACCGTCTTCAAACAAACTCACATTTATTATATTTATGCTAGAGATATCATTAATGATAGGCTTCAAAAAACGCCATTTTCACCGCCCCACTGGATGAGCGACCATATTTTTCTATCTCCATAAAAGAGAATGCCAAATTATTTCTACCCTCATGTTAGTGAAAGTTTACAACAATATATATCTATTGATAATGCACTATAGGCTTTCCATAGGAAATAAAAAAACCAACAACTTTAATCAAATATTCTCGTCTAAATTAAAAAAAAGTTATTTAATGCATTTTCAGTTCTAAAGAATTATAAGATTAATTATCAAATATATACGTTAGCCTGCCACTGTGCTATATAACATTGGAACAACAAAGTAAATTAATGTTTGGTATAAACCAATTTCTATAGCCAAACTGATTTAAATATTTAAGTTAATGCTCATAAAAAGTAAACTTTCTTTCTTGTTGCTGTAGTATTGTTGTTGTTCGTTTTTTAAAGCCATTCACATTATGCATTGGATTTAATTATAATTACAATAAAACCAATCTAAGAAAAAAAAAAAAAAAAACACAACGTATATTTTAATAAAACCCTGCTAAATAAATAATGTACACATGGTTAATGCTTTATGTTGTTGCTTTGTTTTTGTTGTTTGTGCTGTAGTAATTAAATTTATTGAAGCTAATAAAAAATAAGCCTTAACAGCATTTCATAATTTTTGTTACTATTTAATTTTGCAGTCTATAAAAACGGACGTAGATTTTGTCAAGAAATTTTAAGTGAATTTAATGTTAAAGGAAGTTTTATGAAGTGCAGAATACTTATGCCAATAAATTCCATTGATTTACATGATTTAATTCATAATTGAACTAAAAGTGAAATAAATTAGAATGGTTCACCCTTTTTTGAACGCCTATCAATTACAGAGGGGAATTTTGTTGACGCTTTATTTGAAGAATTAGTATAAAAAAATTGAGGTTGTTACAGAATTTGTTCAATATTATTTATTTTATTCTATTGATGAAACATTTTAGCTGGTCTCAAGTAAAAAAAAAAAAAAAAAACGAGACGAGAAACGTATAGTCGGTCCGGAACCCGACCATATGATACCCTGCAGCCATTGCCTATGTCACCAAAATTCAGAAGAGTCAATTATAGGACCCTATCTCTGTAGTAAGTGGAAAGTTAAAGACTTACTATTACACTAAGATTTCCATTTATTTTATGCACTTTTTGCGTGATTACCGAAATTGGGTCTTATACTGGGAGCTACTGGTCAATTATGTTACCGCATTCAGCATGAAATCTTTGCCAGGGCTCACTCTATCTTATACAGATGTTATATATGTCGAATATTAAATTATATAAACATTTTCATGGGTTTATGCAGCGTTTAAGTGATTTTCGACAAGAGGGTTTATGGGAGCTATGACCCATTATGGACCGATCTTCACAAAATTTTAGCTCATGGATTTATGACATAATGTCTAAAACTTGTTTGTGTGAAAAATTTCATTACAAATATATTCAATTTCTTAAGGGTTTATTTTGGGGTGTTAAAACTCTATTCCGAAGAGCATTGTTCATGGGGGGTAGGTGAAATAACCATGGGCCGATCTGACCAAAAATCCAATAGGCTTCGTCCTTGTGCCAAAAAAGTCATATTGTACCAAGTTTCATCAAGATTATCTCTAAAACTCTGCGACCTGCACCTTTTGCGCACAGCCCTTTACATGGACAGCCAGCCAAGCCATCCAGCCAGTCCATCCAGCCAGGCGAACCAGCACGGACGGACGGACATCGTTAAATCGACTCAAAAAGTTGATTCTGCGTCGAACTTATATTACTTTTAAGTGGGTGTAAGGAAAATTTATTTCTCTGCCGTACCAATATTTGCACACACACATAATCCCCACCACCTTTGGTGGTGTGGGTATTAAAAACTGGTAAAGTCTAGGTCATCTTCAGGTATTTCAATTTTTGAAAAAAAAAGCTTGACATGGCTTAATATTACTCCTAATATGTCTACCAACATTTCTACGAAATTCTAACAATACTTGCTGTAGACTGTCATTTAACAATATCAATCTGAAAAGACAGTCATATCAATCGGAGTTGAATTTTAAGAACTATACAGACTTTTTTTCCAAAAGGTGGTAATATTTATTAGATGATAAAATTAGTCTTTTCGCGTCTAGGATTTATCTTTTTTTCAACGTCTTCAAAGAAACATTTAACTCGAATGTGTTGTAAAGTCAATCCGTAGGAGCTTGAGGAAAGGTCCTTCTCTTCCAAGATCTATTCAAACTTGGTCATTTTGAAACTTTCGGCTTTTAATGTTTTTATTTCAAAATCTCCCAAATTCTTAAATCGGATTAGCCATAAAAAATTAAATTCAATTGAGACCTTTTTATGTAAATAAATACCAACATGTATTTTCAACCGAACCGCTTTCTGCACTAGTTCCATGCAAGGAAGTAAATTTTTTAAATGAAATTTTTCTAGATCTGAGATCTTTGTCTTCTTAGCTACGAAAAAGTGGGAGTTTCCACTTGCAATTTTTTAATTTTGCGAACAATCTTATCTTATTGCCCTATTAAAAAATTTCCACATAGGATAAAAATGGTTTCGTTTTAATTTTTACTCAATTAAACTATTAAACAAGATTTTTCAAAAAAAAAAAAAAAAAAAAAATAATAAATAATAAAAAAAACAAAATTTGTTTTTGAATGACACTATCCCAGATTGAGATTTTTGGACTGTTGGTACAAAAAGGGGCTTTCCCTTGATTATTCAACTTTGCATTAAGTTTACCTCATATATGTGGAAATTTCAATGGGGTACATTCGTCGTTTAAATCTTTATTTCAATCTTAACATATTTAACAAGATATTTTCAAAAAAGCGCTTCATCCTTAACTTTTATGTTTCACATCGATTGATGTAAGCAAGAATTTGACACAATTTAATTTTTTTTATTTCATTATAAAAGAATGACATTGCGCAATATTTATCACTTATTATCATTAAACTGGTTTTTCAAAATTTTTTAGCTGCAAAAATTTAGAAAATAATTTTCGAAACTTCTTCATAACCGAAAAACCGTACTTTAAAACCCGTTTTACAACGGGCTATTTGCTTGAATTCAATAGCACACATCTCGAAAGGAATTTCTGATTCAGCTATATATACATCTACTATTTCAAATTATCAGGGGACTCATAAACGCCTTTTCAACGACGATGACGGCGACCTAGTCATCAGTATATCGCCGATTATTCTTTTACATTGATACCAAAATTTTTCATGGACTCGTTTAAATGAATTTTGAATGAATTTTTTAAAAATCAAATGTTTGGAGCTATGTCAATTATGGACTGATCTTGATTAAATTTGGCACAAAGATTCGAAAAACTCACTACAAAACCTCCTTTATAAGTGAATGTCATTGCTAATGTTGTATATTTAAGGCATGCTGATGTAACCCCTGTTCCAGGAGGACATTGGTATGGGGGTAGTTGTGAACCGATCATAACACGGAGACAGACAGTCAGCCCATGTCGGACTCGACGGGAAACGGACATCGATTCAGAATACAAACGCTATACTTTCACTTTTTTAATATTTCCCCATTAGTGTTTCACATTATTTTTAAAGAAATCCACATTTCTATAATTACCAAGACTCTATATGACCTCCTATAAATATGACATGTAGGACCAAGGGGAATATGGGCTTCATTCCCATATCAAAATTGTTAAATACCATATAATTAAAGAAATGCTTTACCCCGCTATATATTGTTTATTTTAATAAATTTTACTGCAAGTGCTTAAAGTTTGTGGGAATAACTAATTCAAGAAGTGACGGTTAGGAACGGTTAGGCTACCGCAAGTCCTTCAACTTGGTGGAAATAACTATATCAGGAAGGGACGGTTAGGAACGGTTAGACCACCCATTTTTATTTAGCAAAGAGCACGG
>MINK01177975.1:0-11791 GCA_001735545.1 Phormia regina
ATTAAAAAAACTAGACAATTGACTAGAATATACACTAGACTAAAAAAAATAATACACTATAGACTAGACCTGAATATACACTAAAATACATAAATAGAACTAAACTGGGACTAAAATAGCACTGACATAGCATAGAACTAAAACGGAAGAGAAAAGTGAACCTGAACCTAGAACTACAACTCAAATAGAACTGAATCAAAATTGAACTAGAACTGAACAGGAACTGAACCAGAATTAAATTAAAACTGAACTAGAACTGAAACTGCATTGAACTATAACGGAAGCAGACAGATATAGAATTGGCTACAATTACTATAGAACTGAACTAAAACTGATGTAGAATTGAACTACTTATTACTGAACTAGAAATACTATAGAACTGAACAAGAATGGAACTAGAATGAACTAGAACTAAAGTATAACAGATCTAGAACTAAACTAAAACTGATGTAGTACTGAATTAACAGTAAACCGACCTACTACTCAAAAACTAATTAAGTTCAACTGAATTAGAATTGAACTAATACTGAACTAGAACTGAAATAAAACTAATATAGAACTGAACGAAAACTAATATACAACTGAACTAGAACAGAAGTAGAAATGAACTGGAATGGAACTAGCAAATGAAATAAAACTGAAATAGAACTAAACGAGAATTGAACTAAAACTGATATAGAGCTAAACTAAATCTAATGTAGAACTGAACTAGATCTCAAGTAGAACTGACCTACAACTAAACTACAAATTAAATTAAACTGAATTACATTTGAAGTAACTCTCAGCTATAATTAAACAAGAACAAAAGTAGAACTAAAAAAGAACTTAAATAGAATTGAACTAGAATTAAAATCGAACTGAAGTGAGTCTGAAATAAAATGGACAACTGAACTACAAATTAAATTGAACTAAATTACATTTGAAGTAATTCTCAGCTAGATTTAAACAAGATTAAACAAGTTTTAAACAAAAGTAGAACTAAAGAAGAACTTAACTAGAATTAAAATCGAACTAAAATGAATCTGAAATAAAATGGAAATAGAAAGAGATTTTGAACTCAACTTGATTATAAATATAATTAAGCTGAAGCTATAGCTTCAATTTTATTTATAAGATTATAAAATCCTCTTTAAATTAAACAATTTAATTTTAAGTTTCTTTTTTGTTAAAGAATTTAATTCGCTGGTTTTTTTTTCAAAACCACAATTTTCTTTATTAATTTTTCTTTCATACTTTCCGTCATTTTTGTGAAGTTTTTGTTGTTTCTCAAAAAAACGCTGCATTATAGCGCTTTTTATTTTTTCCTATTTTGCATTTTTTGGTTCCTGATCTTCCAAAGCGCATGCTCTATATTGATTTTTCTCCAAAAAATGATTTTGGTTTTCATATTGAAAATTAAGTAAGGGAAATTATTTGTTGTTGGTTTCTCGTTTTCCAAAAAAATTTCATTTATTTCTCTATATAAATTCCAACTTTGTTTTTGGCAAAAACAAGCGGTAAATGCGTGTGTTTACGTGTTTGTAGGCATGATTTTTTGTTGATGTTGTTGCTGTTGTTGCTATAATGGGTATGTGTATTGTGGGTTTATTTTTGTGTGGGTGTATTGGTAAAAATATATATATTGGCAATTGCTATTTTAGCCGGTTTTCCCATTTGAATTAAGTACGCAACATAAAGCAAGTACGTGTATATTTGAAACACTATGGGTCAAGATGATAAGAAAAGACGAAGATACAGGCTACTGAACACTGAGAAATTGTATGGTCCTTTCGACTACCTATAAAATGTTATTAATGATATATTTTTAATCATATATTTAAAAGTCTTTTAAAAAGTATATTTGTCTTAAGTTTTTGATGTAAATTGTTATCTCAATATTGATTTTATTCAAATGGTCCTTCGAGCCTTAAACTTTGGAAAAATTATCTTCATTTTTCAGTCTCTCCGATTTAAATTTATTTTCTTTTTTTATTCTCATTTGTCAGCGTGAAATGTCTCTTAAAAATTCACTTCTTTTATTTAAAAAAAAAATTTAAATTTAAACATTATTTTAGCCACCCTTAGCCCATAGTGTTTTCATGTTTATTATACTATATATGCATTGTGGTAGATGGATGACAATAGAGCAAAAGTTTATCGTTCTACAGGAAATACATTTTATGTGTATGTGTACTTATATACTCACGCACACACTTTCATCTACATATGTATGTATATCACGTAATTGCACAAAATTTTCTTTATATTTGTATTTGTACTTGAGTACTTTTTTTCCTTCTTCTTCCATTTAACAAGTTTTATTTGCTTCAATGAACTATTTCACTAAGTTTAATTGGAAAAGAAAAAGCAAACGTCTTCTTTTTTGACATTATAAAGGGAGATCTATTGTTTGTGTAGCCAGCTTAAAGCAGAAGAGGAAGGGAAGGCACAGATTTTTTTTGGGCGAAAATAAACAAAATAATAATTTAACAGTAGTATAAAAAGAAGCTGTTAATTTATACAACAGAAGGAAGGAAGTTTTAGTATATATTAACGATTCAGCAGTGGGAGTAGTGTGGAAATATTGGCAGCAATTACTTAAGAATAAAAATTTGAAGAAGAAAAAGAAAAACCTTGAAGGAAAATTTATGAAATTGAATTTATGTCATTGTCTTTGAAGATAATGGTGTTAGGACAGTAATCAAACTGGAAAAAATAATAATAATTGGTTTAAAATTCAGATTTTTTTAAATTTTTTTCTGAAGAATTGAAACAATTTAAAGAATAAAAAAATAAGAATTTTAAGAATATAGAATTATTTCTACAAAATTTATTTCTAATTAAATTCAATTCTAGTCCTGATCTAAATAAGTTCTAAATCAAATCTAGTTTTATTTCAGTTCTAATTCAGTGAAAGTTCATTTCTATTTCTGTGCTAATTCAGTTCTGTTTTAATTTTACTTCAATTCTAGTTCATTACTTAATCAGTTCTAATTCAGCTCGAGTTCAGTTCTAGTTCATTTCTAAATCAGTTCTAGTTCACTTATAGTTAAGTTCTATATTTATTGTTATTTATTACTTTTAGTTCATCAGTACTAATTCATTTCTATTTATATTTCTGTTCTACTTCAGTTCTATTTCAGTTTTCCTTCAATTCCATTTCAATTATAGTTTAATTCAAGTTACCACTGTAATTTATTATTCTAAATCATTTCTAATTCAGTTCTCGTTCAATTATAGTTTAGTTCTAATTTAGTTCTAGTACAATTCTAAATCAATTCTAATTTTATTTCAGTTATAATTTAGCATTAAATTGTGTTTTTTTATTTATCTGTACTAGTTCAGTTACAGCTTAAATCCAGTTCAGTGATAATTTATTTCTAAGTCATTTCTAAATCATTTCCAATTCAGTTCTTGTTTAATTATAATTTAGTTCTGGTTCATTTTTGGTTCAATTCTAAATCTATATCAGTTCTAATTCAGTTCCATTTCAGTTCTACTTCAGTACTAGTTCAATTCTATTTATGTTATAGTTCAGATCTATTTCAGTTTTAGTTTAATTCTAGTTCAGTTGCAGCCTAATTCCAGTTCAGCGATAATTTATTTCTAGTTAATTTCAAAATCATTTCCAATTCAGTTCTCGTTCATTTCTAAATCAGATCTAGTTCAGTTCTTAACCAGTTTTAGTTCAGTTCTATTTCAGCTACAGTTTAGCTCTAATTCAATTTAAAATCAAACGTAGTTCAGTTTTTGTTCAGTTTTAGTTCATTTCTAATTTTGGTTCTACTTTAGTTGTAGTTCATTTTTCAATCAGTTCTAATTGAGTTCTATTTTAGTTTTAGTTCGGTCCTTACCAGTTCTAGTTAAGTTTTAAGTAATTTTTAAATCAGTTCTAGTTCATTTTCATTTTATTACTAATTCAGTTCTATTTTAGTTCTAATTGAGTTCCATTTTTGTTCTAATTCAGTTCTAGTTCATTTCTACTTCTGTTCTAGTTCAGTTTTTGTTTATTTTTAGTTCAGTTCTACATCAGTTTTACTTCAGCTTTATATGAGTTCTAGTTCAGTTAGAGTTTAGTTCTAATTCAATTCTAATTCAGTTATTTTTTAGTTTTAGTTCATTTTAGTTGTAATTCAGTTCTCAATCAGTTCTAATTCAATTGTAGTTTAATTCTATTTCAGTTTTTAACCAGTTCTAGTTTATTTCTTCTTCAGTTCTACATCCGTTTTATGTGAGTTCTAGCTAAGATCGATTTCAGTTATAGTTAAGTTCTAATTTAGTTCTAAATCAGTTCTTGTTCAGTTTTAGTTCTAATGTAGTTGTAATTCCGTTCTCAATCAGTTCTATTTTAAATCTATTTAAGTTCTAGTTCAGTTCTACTTCAGTTCTTTTTCAATTATAGTTCAACTCTAGCTTAATTCTTGCTTAGTTTTAATTGAATTGTAGTTCAGTTCTTATTTAGTTCTAATTCAATTCTAGTTCAGTTCTTAGCCAGTTCTAGTTCAGTTTTAGTTTATTTCTAGATCAGTTCTATTTTAGTTATTTTTCAGTTATACTTCAGTTCTTATTCTATAACTGCAATTCTAGTTCACTTTTAAATCAGTTCTAATTTAGTTCAAGTTCAGTTCCAGTTCAATTTTAGTTTATTTATAATTCAGTTCTGTTTCAGTTATAGTTTAGTTCTAATTTAGTTCTAAATCAAACGTAGTTTAGTTCTTGTTCAGTTTTAGTTCATTTCTAGTTCAGTTCTAATTTAGTTGTAATTCAGTTGTAATTCAATTCTCAATCAGTTTTATTTTAATTCTATTTAAGTTCTAGTACAGTTCTAGCTTACTACTTGCTTAGTCCTAATTCAATTCTAGTTAAGTTCTTATTGAGTTCTAAATCAAATCTAGTTCAGTCCTAGTTCAATTATAGTTCTAGTTTGATTCAAGTTCTCTTTTCATTGCATTAAAAGTTCAATTCTAGTTAATTTTTAGTTCTTTTCTAGTTCAAATTCTGATTCTGTTTAAGTTCTACTTCAAGTCCAGTTTAGGTTTAGCCAGAAGTCTTATAAACAATTTCTAATAAAAAAATAATTTGCTTTCCTGAATTCATTTTGTTTATTCATAAAAAAAAATCTTCCATCTAAATTTCATTTAAAAAATTCTTTTGCAGTTTTCAATTTAATGCCACAGATTACAATTAAATCCTTTTCCAAGAGTTCTTCAAATAAAAAACACTTCAATCTTAATAAAAATACAACAAATCAACAACCAAATTACTAGAAAAATGTAATTTGAGCTGAACAAAAAATATCTTTATGAAAAATTCTAATATTTGTAAATATTTTTGCAAAATAAAACATCCCCCAAAAATAAAAAAAAACTAAATAAAAGATATACAGCAACAAAATCATATTGTAGCCAGACAAGCAGCAGCTATAATAATAACAACAACAACAGCAAAACAAAGATTTGGTTAATAATGCATGGCAAAGTGCACTTGATATCGAAGCCAAAAAAAAAATACAGCCCACTGGCCAAAAACCATCTTACTCAACCTTCCAACTTAAAACAGACATTTTAACCCTAACTATTTTCATTTCAACAAAACATCAGGGATTATTGCAGCCAAAACAACAACAATTCTAACTCCCACCTTTAATATTATTTTATGTAAAACTTTAAAGCCTAGAAAGCAGCATCTTCCCTAAAAAGTTTGTTGGACAACAACATTTTATTTTTTAGGCAAAATTTAAAATAAACAAACGACGTGAAAGGTATTATTGTATTTAGTTTTGTTGTTGCTGTTGTTATAATTCCTCCCTTTATGGCAAAAAATAACAACAGCAACAACAACAACAACAATAGCAATAACATAAATTTGAAATTCAAAATTCAAGTACCAAAGGTACGTTTTAATTGAAATGGACAGCTTCCGCTTGTGGCAGCAGCTTATAGCTTTAGTTTTGCTGTAGCAGAATATTATTTTTAACTCATACTATAGCTTTTTAAATACACATACATATACATGTATATTATACATGTTAAACGACAGAATTTTTGTTACTCTCTTTAACTGTTATTTTATTTTGCTGACTCTATAGTAACAGGGTTGTATAGTAACAGGGAAACGGAATTGCGAAAAAAAATGTTTTAAAACAGAGATTCCGAAACAGATTCGAATTTAAAATAAATAGATTGTATTGTAGATAATACTATAGATCAGAGTATAGCCTCATCTATAGTCTGCAAAACAGATAATGTCTCAAGGTTTGGAAAAAAAATTATAGTGAAAGACTAAAACATACTTTCTTATAAAAAAAAACTCAAAAAATATTTAAAATTAAGCCCCTTATTTCCTAAATCCCTTCACTTCACTTTACTTTAAAAAAAAATTCCATAAAAATTTATTAAAAATTCACTTTGAAAAAAAAAAATCCATAAAAATTTATTAAAAATAAAAACAATTTACATGAGAAATTTTTTAAATTGAGAGGAAGTGTTTTACAAAATAAAGTCCTAAATCTAAAAAAAAAATTATTACATACATTTTTACACTTAAAAAAAATGCTTTTTATACTACTTTTTTTGAAAACAATAAAATTAAACATAAAAAGTGTTTAATTAAACTAAAAATGTTGCTCAACCTTAATTTTAACAAGAAAATACTTTTTTTCAAAAAGTAGTATTTCTACTACTTTTTTCAAGTATGCTAAAAATATATTTTTCAACTAAAATAAAGCTGAAATTAATGCAAAACTTTTTTTTTTTTTTTGATAAATGGTAAAACTTTTTTTTTTTTTTTTTTTTTTTTTTTTTTTTTTGATAAATATTACATATTTTAAAAAAGTAGCAAAATACTACTTTTTGGAGATTTTTATTTTTTTATGAAACTCAAAGCTTGGCTTTGAATTTGATGCCTTATAAAACATATACTAATAATCTTTAAGTTTTATTTTTTTAGCCTAATTAAAATAAAGTAGTAGAAATACTAACTTTTTAAAAACAAATTTTTATCATAAAAATTATAGTAAAACCAGCTTTTATGCTTTATAAATAAATAAAAATTTTATTTTTGAGCAAAAAGAAACTGTATTTTAAATGTATTTTGAAAAAGTAGTATTTCTACTACTCTTTTGAAACACTTTAAAGATACAATTTTTAGCTCAAGAATTCAGTTTTTTTACTTTTACTTAAAATTTAAATCTTTCATTTTCATGAAATATTTTAAAACTTAATATTTTAAAAAGTGTAGTAGAAACACTACTTTTTTAAAATACAATTTACAAAAAATACAGAAATTTTTGCACAAAAACTTACTATAAAGCTTAAAATGTTATTAATCTCTAATTTTTATGAAAAATTTGTTATTTAAAGAAAGAGTAGTAGAAAAACTACTTTTTTCTAAAATACGTTAAAAATACAAATTTTCACTCAAATATAATTTTTAATGTTATTTAAAGCATAAAAATCTAATTTTTACTAAAAAAAAATAATAATTTTTGAATTGTAGTATTTCTACTACTTTTCTTTTAACACGATAAAAATATATTTTTTTGTTGAAGAATTCTGTTTTTTTATACTTTATAAAACTTAAAATGTTGCTAATCTCTCAATTTCATGAAATTTTTTAGTTTTAGAAAAAGTAGTAGAAATACTACTTTTTTAAAATACTTTTAATTTTTGCTCAAAACTTATTTTTAAAGATCTATAAAGCATAAATGAATTATTTTTAAGAAAAATTTTCAATTTTAAAAAGGTAGTATTTTTACTACTATTTTTAATCGCACAAAAATTTAATTTTTACTCAAAAATTCAGTTTGGTATGATCCTTAAAACTTATTTGTTATTTTCCAGAACACTTTTTATTTTTTAAAAGGTATTAGGTCTAGTCTCTGAGTCTAATTTATAGTCTAGTCTGTAGTTAAATCTATAGTTAGATACTACATACGTATAGTGACTTAAGTATTATTAAGTCATAGTTACTGACATGTGCTCTAATACCTAATGATGACATAGCTCATAATCTGAGGTCTAATAATTACTCATATCCAGAGAGCGTTCTCTAGTCTAATTTAGTGACTTATAGGTACTCTCTGGTTTCTAAGTATACTCTGTAGATATAGCACTACTAAGTCTAACTTAGGTCTAAAGTCATCATATAGAGTTCTAATATCATATCAAAGTACTCAGAGACTTCTACTGAGTCTAAGAAATTTAAAGTAGATCTAGTACTTACTGACGTTCTAGATACTGACTAGTACTACCGTATGCATTCTAGCTTTAAATTCTAATGGAGCTCTAAACTTGAGTCTCTAAAATATATTAGACTCGATAACTAAATACATTATTTGAGATCTCTCTAGTAGTAAATAATAGACTATTAGACTCTAGTTAATATAAATTTAGTCATGCTTAGATACATCCTCTAATAAGAATCTAGATAATATAGGACTATTATATTTAGATACTGTAATCTAGTAATATGTTAGACTTACTAGACCTAGTACTATAGTAGGACTCTCTTAGATTCATGTTTACGCTTTGATAGTCCAAATCTATAGTTAGTCTAGATCTGTTAGTGAATTAGTCTACAAGATAGATCGAATAGAACTCACTATAGTCACTATAAGCCTTAGACTCCTTAAACTATAATGAGATATACGTCTTTTATTCGTATGTCTATATAGTAGATCATAATAGTGTTAATCGTTTTTACTATAGGTACTAGTGATCTTGTGAGAGCGTCTATAAGTCGTATGAGTTTGTGACGTCTATAGTAAGTCTCTTCAGTACCCAATCAGAAGCTTCTGACCTAAGATCTTAACTAAGAATCTTAAGGTGCCACAAATACGTGCTATTTTTATAGTACTAGTCTAGTTTTTTTTAGTCTAGTCTATTTGAGACAGTCTTAGTCTATNTTTTTTAGTCTAATATATTTTTTAGTTTTGCCTATAGTCTGGTGTATAGTCTAATCTGAAGTCTATAGTCTTATCTGTAGTCTAGTCTGTCTATAATCTATAGTCTAGTTTGTAGTCTTATCTATAGTCTTACTTATCGTATAGTCTATAGTCTGGTGTATAATCTAGTCTATTGTCTAGTCTAAAGTATATTCTATATCTAGTCTATAGTTTAGTCTATAGTCAAGTCTATAATCTAGTCTATAGTCTAGTCTATAGTCCAGTGTATAGTCTAATCTATAGTCTAGTCTCTCATCTAATCTATAGTCTAATCTGTAGTCTAAACTATATTCTATTCTATTGTCTATTGTAATCTTTAGTCTCGTCTGTAGTCTAATCTATAGTCTAGTTTATATTTTAGTCTGTAGTCTAATCTATAGTCTAGTATATATTTTAGTCTGTAATCTAGTATTTAGTCTGATCTAATCTATATTCTAATATGTTGCCTTTTGTAATCTTTAGTCTAGTCTGTAGTGAAGTCTATAGTCTAACCTATAGTCAAGTCTAGTCTATAGTATAGTCTTTATTCTAGTCTATAGTTAAGTGTATAGTTTAGTCTATAGTCTTGTTAATAGTCTAGTCTATAGTTTGGTCTATAGTCTAGTCCATAGTCTGGTCTATAGTCTAATCTATAGTCTATTTTTTAGTCTAGTCTATTTTTTGATATAAAACTGAACTATAAAGATTATCCTAGTGAATTATAACTTAATTAAAACTGAATTGGAACTGTTTTAGAACTAAAGTAGAAATTACATATTATTAAAACGGAATATGTATTATGTATATCGTAATCGCAGTGATTTAAATCTAAGTCATTTGGGAAACTCTGAGTAAAGCCTTCCTCGTACATTTGCTTTCCTATAGTCCAGTTCTGCTATAAGTTTTTTCTTCCTTTTTTTTAACATTTTCATTTTTTTCCAGCCTTCATTGTTATTCAATATGAAAGAGTTTTGGCGACAAATTGAAAGTTTTTGTTTTTCACTCTATGCACTTTGTCAAACTTAAGAAGAGAAAAAAATTTAACAAAAAATTTGGTTTAGGATAAATATGGTAAAAATCTACTTTAAAACAAGTTCCTTTGGTTGATATTTTACTTTAAAAGGCTTTTTAAAATTTTATTTTTTATCTATTTTTTATTTACTTTGAAATCTAGTTTTTAAACTTTTTCTTTTATTTCCGGTCATTATTTTACTTTTTGTAAAAACATTAAAGGTTTATAGAGAAATTTGTTTCGTTCCATTTAACATTTTAAAAATTATTCATTATAAATTTTTAATAATTATTTTTGTGAAAGAAAAATGCTTTTACATTTCTTTTTTATTTACTTATTTTGCTTAAAAGCAGGAAACCGGAAGTAAGTGATTATCATTAAAAAAAATCGCTATAAATGCCCTTAGCAACAATATAAAGGAAATGGTTATTATGAAGGAAATGTTATAAGTAAATTTTTTTGTTTAATATTGACTAATTGCAATCTGTTTTTTTGTTTTTGCTTTATTTGCAAATATTTTATAATTAATAATATTTACTTAATTTATTAATTACATCATAAATTAAAAAGCCAACATATGGTAAAAAGAATAAAACTTATACAGCCAGCCAAAAACAAATGTTTATTTAAAAAAAAAAAAAAACCCATACATACATACATATACTATCAACACATCCCCATACTCTAGCAACCTTAGCAACATTAACATTCTGATTCTTACCATCATTTAATAAAATCCTTGTGGTTGTGTGAATTTTTATAGAGAATTTTTCTTGTTTATTTTTGAATTTTTGTATAACAATACACAAGAGGGTACTTGAAACTAAATGAATTTATTTTTTTTCTCCATCACAAGCTTCCTTTTCCCTAGACCTATGTACTAGTATTTAAGTAAATAAAAAATTAATTTATTAAATATTTTAGATTTTATTAAAAATCTTATAATAAAGAAAATATTTTTTATAAATAAAAACTTTATAAATGATTTTAAAGAGACCTAAGATTAATGTCCTTCAAGCACCATTTAAAGATGCCTCCTATATAAAACTACTTTGATTTTTTAAAACCCTCTTAAACAAAAGCTAATTTAACACTTTTAGTTCTTTAAAAAAATCCTCCATAACTTTTAAAACCTAATAAATTTTCAGTTTTTTATTTTCCTTTATGTGGGTGTGGTTTTAAGCCAAAATATATCTCTCAATATTAAAACAAACTTTGCAAAGTTTTTATTGAATTTTTTTTTTTTCTTTTCCGTTTTTTGGTTGTTACAATAAAACTTTTTTAATTGCATTGTTATAGCAAAAGCTACACAACAATTATAAGGAAAAGAAATATGTTATTTTTTAATAAATAAGAAAAAAAATAATTTGTAGCCAAAGCTATAAGAAAAAGGGTTACAAATTGTTCACAAAAAAAATCATTTTAAATTGTTAATTAGATTTTTTTAAAACTTTCTTCTAAGAGGTCTTTTGTCATTTAAAAAAAAATATATGTTCAGTTCATTATAAATATTACACTCCTGGCTTGGGAGTTCGTTTTTAAGCAAGCAAAGAAAATTAAGTTAAATAATTAATAATATGAGAAAATTAATAGAATTAGAATTTAATTATAACATAAAATAAAATAATATTCCACTTAAATTGAACAAGAAGTTCAATTTAGTACTAGTAAAGGAAAAAATCATATATAATCATTAATGTCTTTATAACACTTTCGCCATTTTCGAATTTATAATGTGTTATAATATTTTATAACACTATAGAACAAAGTCGAAAGGTAACGCATTATATTACAATTATAATTAATTTTAATGGATTATACCGCATTAATAATTAATTATAACGAATTATAATACAACTATAAAGAATTCATTATAA
>MINK01177982.1:0-13641 GCA_001735545.1 Phormia regina
TCCCAATTAATAAATTAATAAAATCAATCAAGTAGATGATTGAATGAATTAAAAATGTGTATAAGAAAAAAAAATCATACCAAAATTAATTTTTTGTTTTATTTTTTGTTTTATTTTTTCTTTAACATATTTATTTATTTATTTATTAAATTTTTATGCAAAATTATACAACCGAGTTAATTGTAAAAAAGACGGTAATAATTTTTTCTGTGTAGCATTTAAATTTGCTCCAATTACATAAGTTGACGTTGAAAGAACTTTTTCAATGCACAAAAATGTATTTAGATGTAATAGACAACTTTTTTTGTTTGAAAATTTAAGCCAATATTTTTTAGTATATTGCAATACCAATTTCAACTAAAAGCGCTAATGTTATATAAATAGGCTCTAAAATCGTCCAAAAATCTTGAATTTTTAAGTTCCTTTGATTTTGCTTTTATTTATTTTATATTTTTTGTTAAGTTTTTATTATTTTTATTGATTTGAGCTGATTTTTTAAATAAAAATATATATGTGTGAAGTTTTATTTCTTCATATCATATTTTTGAACTTTTTACAGCATATTTTACGATTTTTACTGCATATTTAATACGCATAAAACACTTTTTAGAGCATATTTTGCTTTACATGATATTTATGTTATTTGTTTGAAAAATGTTGAAACTTTAAAAAATATAATAATAATTATACTATTTTGTTAAATTATCAATTTGGCCATTTTCATGAAACATTTGTTTTTTACACTTATTCTTAACAATTAATATCATAAATTAAAAAATATTTATTTCTTTAATAATGTCAGATGATATTGTGTAGAAAAATGTCCCTGTTTAAAGTTTATAAAAATTATAAAACGTATTTCAGAATATTGGTTTATTGCCAAAGGTCTCCTTACAGCTGCCCTTATGTGCGATATTGCGATTTAAACGAAGTTTTGAAGTCATTATGTTAAAAAAAAAAGAATGGAAATAGTTAAGGGCTGGAATAATCCTTTACTGGAAATAATAATTTTAAGAAACTAAAAGCGTTTTAAATAAAAATTAAGAAAAATCTTTCAGAAAACTTTAATATAGATTAGAATATCTCCATTATTCTCCTTAATCATAAGTTCGTTCAGCGAGAATGCAAGATATTTTATAAGGATATAATGTTCACATTACAATATGTGTAATATATTGATGCAATATTTGTTTTCCTGTACCAAAATTCACTGTTTAATTTATTTCAATTGTATAGAAAATTCAATAGAAAAATAAAATTAATAAAAAAAATAATATAGTTTGGTAATATTTGAAAATCGCGTATTATATTACAGAATAACGAAATTGAAAATACTGAATTGCACTTTTTATAATGCGGACATTATAAATTTTCTAAAAATACCTACGATTGCAAAAAAATTTACTAATATTCGTTTATCGGCCTTTCTAGATTTTTTGAAGTTCATATATAAGATACAGGTTTCGCTGTTGAACAGGTTGATCATATATATTTTAATGATGTTTGTATATGTACATAAATACATACATAATGTACATAAATACATACAAACATACATTGTTAGTTATATATGTATAAATTTGTCATTCAAATACATGTATGTATAAGTCTGGGATGTTTAAATTGATAGTATTGTACTTTTTACAACATCCACGTCAATGATGGTGAAGGGTATCAAAGATGCGGACCTGCCGAATCTTTTTTTCAATTTCATTTTTCAATAAAATTATTAATTAAATTTATATTGAATTTTAATTATTTAATTTATTAATAAAATTAGTTTTCTAATTGGTCTACATTAATATTTTAAATAAATTGAAAATTTTTAAAATAATTATAAAGAAAACTTAAAATTTATCTATAAAAATATAAAAATAAAATAAATTTTATTAATTTTCAGCAATTTTCTGCTCATTATGTCTATTTAAAAAAAAAAATCAGTAATAATAAAATCAATTATTGTAGTTATTAATATTATCATTTTGATGATTGGAGCAAAATCAATTAATAATTAATTAATATTAGCAATTTCGTAATTGGAGTCGATTATTACTTTTTTCTGTGTACATTTTAAACCATAATTTTAATCTTAATTTGATTTTGATATGTTTATTCATAATTAATTAAATATTTGTTTGGATGAAAACTCTTAACGTTTAAATGATTTATCCTTATAAATGAATACCCTTATTGTGAATTTTAAAGATAATTTGATGTAATTTGGTACACATGGCCCCCATTGGGCGTTAACACACATAAATACCTAAAAAATAGAAATATTTTAATAAAATTTGGCACAGATAAGTTTATAAAATCGATCCATAATTAAGCATAGATTCCATATGAAACCCACTTTTGAAAATAAAAATCTAACTTAAATCTAAAATCTAATTAACTTATATTTTCATAAGAACCGGGAAGAAATACTTCTGTAAGTATCAAAGGAGAATCTCCTGAACAGTGCTGCCAATTCCTTGAGACCAAAAATGGCTAAATTTTTTCAAAAATTAATAACAAACCGATTCATTTATTTATGTAGAGATCCTATTTTTTTTAGTTTCTATTTCTAAATTTATCTTTACTTACTTACTTTTATTTCTGTATTTATAACACAAGGCAACAAAATCTAAAAAAAAATTAAAGGCTTGAAAAATCATTTAACAATTTATATGCTTCCAGTAGCCCAAAGTTTTTTTAATTATAAATATTTTAGACGTTTTTCCACATGATTTTAATGATAACTCAAAAAGTGTTAGTCCGATATTATTGAAATAAACTTAGAAAAATTTATATTTACATAACCTTTATGCCCCAATTCTGTAAGTCGATTTTTGTCATTTCCGACTAAAATGCTATTGAGTTTTTATTTTCATATTCTCTATGTCCCTTGCGACTGTTGTTTGGGTTTTTGTCTGTGATAATGACAATTTATTGCGTTATATGGAAAAATAAGTTAAAAGGTTGAAAATCATTTAACAATTTATATGCTTCCATGTAGCCTTCAAGTATGGTTTTTGAGATTATCATAATATTATCTTAGACGTTTTTTTCCACATGATTTTAATGGAATATTATCTTTTCAAAATAAGGTTGTTATGTTACTCTCGAGCTATTATTGAAATAACTTAGAAAAATTATATGATTTTTAATCAAACTCTATCCATATATCTGATAGTCTGATTCATTTGACATTTCTCGACTAAAATGTTATTTGGAGTTTTTACTTCATATCTCTTGTCCCTTGCGACTGTTGTTTGGGTTTTGTCTGTGATATGAACAATTTATTGCGTTAATATGGCTCAAAATTTTGTTATTCTGTAAATCGATATTAGTCGATGAAATGCCAAAGCAGTCACTTATGATTTTCTTACCGTTTTGGTAAAGGAAAAAACAAAAACAGTGCATTTTTTACAGAAATAATGATATAAATAAATTTTTATTTTTACTAAAATATGATTTTTATTTTATTGCTAAAAGTGTTAGAATTGTATTAATGATCTTTTTTAACTTCTCGAAATTGTTGACCTTTTCTAATATACAAATACTGAGCTCTCTACTTTATGTACTTAATAAAATTTTTGATTAGGTACTATGTAACAATTTAGTGGATATCTTTTCTTTAACATTATGGAAAGTAGATGATTTAATCTTATTTCTTGGGTCAGTTATGGATCGATATTGTTAACATTTCGCTGATTAATAAAATGACCGTTGTAGTCTGTATAGGTGGTGTAATATTATTAGAGTTAGGTAAACATACACATATTGGATACATTACCTATCTTCTCAGAAAATTCATTTAGGAAGAGTACATATCTGATATCAGTATCTATATAAATAAATCATTCTAGATTTACCACACTTTATATATGAGATATCGTGAGCTTACAACTTGTGGACTCTGAAATAAAAAATCAGCATAAATTTGTAGACGTTATGTACGTCAAATGAATCATGGTAAAATCTCCAGAGAAAATTGACATTCCGCAAACTTTCATAAGATTCCATATAGGATATAAATTGTATTCCTTTAATTAGTAAATAACGCTGGCCCAACCGAATGCAAAAATTTTTATATTCCTTTCTCTAAAAATTATCGAATTATTTTGCATTTAGAATGTGGGAATTAATATCCATAACTGACATAAGTAATTATACTAAAAATTTTTGGAATTTATATTGTTTTTATTATTGGCAATGCCTTATTTGAAAGAACGTAAATCATAGACATAAACCAGAATACCGTCTACATCGGAACGTAATAGAGATAGAGAATACGGGCCATAAATCTCTTTATATATTGCGTTTTTAACGGCTCAGAATTTCGCAGTTATAATAAAAAATATATATACAAAAATACTATTTTTCACGTGAAAAATAAGCAAGTTTTGTTTGATTTAAAAAATCATAAAAATCGAAAACGGCAAAATTTCAGATTTATTACTTTATCGTAAAGCTATAAGTAATAGCAACAAATGAGATACGGAATCTAAAATGTCATTGATTCTTTTCGAATTTAATTCGCATTGTGTGAATTACTAATTTTCACAAATTTTAAGTTTTTTTCTTTTGGTTAAAATTTCTCCACTTATGTTTTTCGTAACTCAAAAACAACTTGTCCGATTTTGTTATCTGAATTACAAAAAATTTAACTTACAATATCTTTAAAATGTTTGTAAGAATTGTTTTTGATACGATTAATATTCAAAGTTATGAAAAAAATTGTTAGGCAAAACTTTTTTTAAAAAAACCTCTCCATGGAATTTTTAAATTGGACCATATTGAACTACTGCCAATCAAATACATCAAATCGTATATAGTAGTTATTTAACTTTTTTTTTTCTTTGCTGTTGACCTGTGTAATTAAAGTTATTTATATTTTATAATTATCCTTATTCACAATTATCTATACATGACATTACAAAAGATAAATATGGTTTGCAGTCGTAAATTCTTTTGGTCTCTGTTTGGCGGAACCAAAGTATATTTGTGGCCAATCGCGGTGTTTATCATTTCGATTTCGTTGAAACACAAAAAATAAAAATTAATTTACACTTAATAAAATCTTCATGAACAAACTTCTGGGAGAAATCCGCTACTTTTTTAATAGTCCATTAAATGTAATTATCATATTATATATTGTACCAAACTGCAACGAAGTTAAATTAATTACTGAAAGATTGATTTTTTATCTGTTTCTTTATTGTGTTGTTTTCTTCATAAAATACTGAAAATCTTCCTAACACACGCCATTAAAATTAACCGTTCCTAAATTGAACAAAAGGAATCCCTAAATAAAAAGTCGCCAAAAAAGAGTTTTTAAAAAAGGGACAAACCTGGTTAAACCCTACATTTCTTAAACTTATTTATTTAAAAACAATTTAAACAAAAACTTTGTATTTTAAGAAAAAAACTAGAATTTATATATCATTTATTGTTAATTAATTCAAAAATAAATATTTATTCACAAATATGGTAGAATCAATACCCTTTTAATCATTAAACTCTGAAACTTTTGTATGATTTCCTCACTCGTACACCAGTCTTCAAATCCTCCAGCAGGAAAATATGTCAGTGCTTCTCCCAAAAGGCCTTTTTGAATGCCTCCGAAATAATTTAAAACACATCCCTTGTGCCTTGTGATGTGATCAGTTCACATTTTATTTATTTTTAATTTTTTTTTTTTTTTTTTAACTAAAATTTTGTTTGGGTGTAACAATACTTTTCTATTTGAAAACTGTTTCTTCATTTTTTCTGTATCTACGTGCACCATGTCTCTAGTTTTTTTTTATAAGAAAAACTTATTTGATTAGATTTTTTTAACAGAATTACCATTGAAATTATTTTTTTTGAAAATAGGTCAATTGTAGGAAAATTTTTATTATTGATAAAAGGTTATATAATAAATAAAGACGGTCGATTAAAATTATTGATTTTAACGTAGCAAAAGTACTTAGGAAAAAACTGTTCATAACGTTTCTTATAAATTGAATGAAAAACCAGGAGGAATTAGATATTTGTTTGGGTAAAGGAAATTTTTGTGTTGTGCATGTAAATGTTCCTAATTTGCATATTATATTTCCAGAAAATTGGTTTTGTTTTACAACCTCATATTGTGGTTGCCCTCTTTATATCTGGTGCGGCGTTAATTGTTTTCTGGAAAGGGAATATCCTAATATATTTAGAATTTTTTCTTGAATGTCATCACGTTCCTGGATCAATATTAGAATACCAGTTCAAATGTTATTTGATAAAGTTTAATTAAGACGGTCGATAAATTTATTTGTAAATTTAATCGTAGTCAATAAGTCTTAGAGAAGAAAAAACTGTTCTATATTTCTAATTTGAACTGAAAACCAGGAGAATTTGCATATTTGTTTTGGGTATTAGGATTTTGGTGTTGTGGCAGTACATGTTACTATTTGCATAGTTATTTCAGAAAATTGTTTTTTGGTCTACCAATCTCAATATTGTGTTGCCCTTTTTATATTGAGTCGGGTTAATTGTTCCGTGAACGGGAAGATCTCATTATATGTGATATTATTTGAAGTCATTCAGTTCCTGATCGAAAAGTATTGATTACCATTCAAATTTTGGTGGAAGACTGAAGGGTGGTTTTGTTGATTGGTGTATCTCACTTTACTCGATAATATATAATTACCAATACTAGCTTGAGGTGACTCAGATTCCGTTTACATTATTATGTTTTTAACATGTACGGTCGAATCATATATGTTTATAGAGGCTGAATAAATCGCATATTAGTTTTTTATATTGGTGATTCAAGTATGTTAGCAGATGACCATTAATTATTTTAGTTAGTATTCGAGTGCAGTTATACATCCGTTTGTTTATAAATCGTTATTATTAATTGTAAATCTTATAATTAATTTATCAACCTTATTATGTATTATATTCCGATTATATCAATGATCTTCATTTAATTATATATTATTATACGTTCAAATCGATTTATTAATTTCCATAAATTTGATTTTTAATATTACTTTTCATAAATTATTATATCAAAATGTAATATGGTCACTATTAGGATGTATATTTTCTATGAGTTTAATTTTTTTTTAGTGAAAGTAGAATGAATCTACCTTCTCCTCACTATTACGGCGACTAGACATTCAGCCGTACATATTAAGTTGCCTTAGTTTCACAAGACAAGAAAAGAACTCTTCAAAAGATCGTTACACAAGCTCTCTGTCATAATATGTTCATTATAAGTATATGCTACGACATTATACGCACTTATAGTGAAACCAGAGTCAACTTGATTATCCAATTTTATGTCTACAGATTGCGAAATCGAGGAGGTGACTACATCATGCACATTCACTATAACATTAGCTCAATTATTACACTACATGATTAACAAAAATTTAGTTTATATAACGGTAGATGGCTGTACACATTAGCACAATCATAATATATCTTCTTAATGGTTTAAATTAGCTAATCAACTTGTCTTTCAATTACCAACTGTGTTCACTGGATAAATAGAGAACAGAATGTAAGTATTTCCTAGGATGTCTTTTTATAAACCCAGATTATATTGTTACACTATATTATATTTCACACTGTTTTTTACAATAGACAATATGTCATCAATAATTATAATAACTTGAAAGATTAGCTAAAGCGATAATTTATTTATTTATATAAATGGTGCTACTAATGTAGAAGTATCTGAAAGATGGTTAACGACATTTTGAAAATGTGCTTTTATTTGGGTATATTGGAGAGTGGTCGCAAAGAAAAGGGACCTATATGGCCCTTTTGCCTCCAAACAATTGTCAGACAGCGACAGAAAACGTATGTGTGTAGAATTGATAAGAGTTGAGGAATAGTGTATATAAATAAGTAAGATGTAACAGATATGACGAGCAACTGGCTATAAGGCGACCTTGTAGATTCCAAATAAGCATATTAATAGATATATGATTCATAGTTTTGAGTATTAAATTTATTGCTATCAAATGATGGGAAGACCTCTCTCTACCACTATATATAGTCCGACTGGGCTCCTTAATTTGATGCAGTTCAAAATATGTGAGTGTGGAATAACTGTTCTGTGAGCACTGTTTTTGTAACAAGAGTTTACGAGACATAGTTCCAGCTAATTAGACAAACAAATATAATAATTAATATTAGTATAAATAAATATTAAATTAACTTAGTAAAAAGAACTACAATAGTTTTCAAGTCTACGCGAGTGGCAGGCCTTGTAGATCCTAAATAAGGCATTTTATAATTTATCTTCAGCCCTCCTATTTCCGACTGGGCTATTTCGTCAAATTTAGGTGGATCGCTTGGATTCACATGTACTAAGCCAGTTATACAAACTATTTTTTGTTATTAATAACTTAGTAAAAAAGCACATTCCCCCGAGAGATTGCTATGAGGTATGTAAAAATATGAATGTGTGTTTTGTTTGTGTGTTTTGTTTACATTTTTTATATAATTTTTGTTATTGTTTCAATGAACAAAATTTGACATTTAACGAAAACCAATGAGAGAACTATTTTTTATTGTTGTAGAATTGGTCTAACCTGATAGTAAATAAGCTTTGGGCATGAAAAACATTGATGTATAACTGTCATATTATATTTATTAAACTCATCTTTCTTTAAGTGCATTTTTTTTACTCTTACTCTCACAATTATATTTTTAGTGATTGACTTCCCTAATATAAATACAAAAATACATACATATACATACATACATACATACATACATACATACATACATGCATACATGCATACATACATCCATATATACATACACGTGTATATATACATATGTATGTAAATCAGTTTTATTTGAAATAAATATTTCCACAATATTGAATAGAAGAGGGAGCATTTACGATAGGGGCACGTTTGATATTGCCAATTAATTAAATAATTGATTAATTGCTTTTTCAATACACTACATAATATTTCGCTCTGTATATTTGTCTGTGATTAAATTTATTCAAAGTGCGAAAGAATGTTTGTGTAATGCTGGTATACCGATCCTAATACAGATACAGGGTATTTTTAGGCAGATACAAGTTACTTATTATTTAAAACATTTTTTTTTTATATTTTACACAAAATGTATGATTCATAATGTCAACATCTTGCATATTACATTAAACAATATAGTCAAAATTCACGCAGCCAATTCCTTTTTCATCTTAACGAGAAAAAATGTTGTGACGTATTCAAGCATTCAGAAGAAAATTATTTCATGCAACATGATATGAAATAACTTTGAGCTAAAGTTTGCATCATAAAAATTCGAAAAAACATTAACATTTTAAGAGAAAGTGCTCAAAAAGTGTTTATAAAATTATGTTCTATGCTCCACCGGACATTGGATATTTGCAAAAATAAAGCATAAAGTTGTAATTCTAAAATTCATTTTATGTAAATATGATAAATTTCTCCTTGAGATTAACTAAATATTTTAAAACGTATGTATTTAAATTAAATCTTATAGTGAAAAAATAGATTATTTTTTAAAACTAAATTTAAAAATTTAAAGTGGTATAAATAAGTTATTTGGACAATATTTTTGTGTGTATAAAAGTGTTCATATTTATATTCGACTTTATCAAAATATTATTTTTGAGTTTCTTTGATAAGACCCACTCAAGTGGCGTAAAATCAGGTGTAATACTGATAATAACTAGCAATAAATAATAATTGATCGCTTTCGAAAGAACTGTTGTTTTTTTATTATTATCTATAGACACATCTAGATACAGTAATAATAAAATGGAAGCTCATTTTACCCCTTCCTCGTATTAATAAGTACGTGAAAATTAGGGCCATTATTATTTTTGGACTCTAAAATTATTTTATGATAATAAATCCTGCATTTAGTTTACATGGGATGTTGATGATGTCGTTACCAAGCTTTTGCTGGAAATTAATTTCCATTTCAATTGCATCATAACATTTCCTCCAGACATTTAATGATTGGAGGAAAACATCGTAAAATATAAAAAAATAATAATAATAATATTAATAATAATTTATTACTTATTTTACAGACAAACGATTCACATCAAGAGAAATTATATAATTTATTTGAAAATATGATTTTATTCAAATTTCATCGAGTTTGGAGGATGATTTTATTAACTATGACTAAAAATTACGATTCAATGCTGTACAATATCTTGTTATGGTATATGTTAAATGCTTGAAAAAATTTAAAACCCTAATGTGATTTCGCTTTTAATTTCTATAACACAATTTAGTTTTACAGCACCTAACACCATTCCGATATATATAATTCCTAAAGGACATTTGTATGGGTGCTACGTGAAATAATGAGCCAATCAATGTTATTCATATTCCCAAGGGAAAAATAATGTATCATTGATGAAATTAACTGTTTATTTAATTGAATGAATGCTGCGATCGAAGTTGACGAAGTGACGGAAAACTATACGTCCCATTTTCACTACTTTGTAACGTGATTTTATCGTTGGTTATGAACGGGGTCGGCTTACGGGATCCACGAACCTTAAGTGAGAACTCAATTGGTTACTATACAATGTATATAGCACGGTAATACGTTGGTATTCTTTCGGTTACTTCTCAGGTTTTCTCGGTTATTATGTATCAAACAGGATCGTTGTTGATACTTAGCGATATTTTGTGAATACTAATTTAAAATGTTTAAACTTTAATCTTTAACTGTATAAAAACAATACTTAAGTCCGGCGGAAAGGTTTTATTGGTTCGGAAATAGATTTATATTTATAAAATATGAAAAAAAAGGGGTACACAAAAGTGAAATAGACTCCCAGATTAATCTTAATCTTTGAAAAGGTGTAAAGTTCCAGAATGTTTTTGTTTAATTTTTTATGGTAGAAAAATTCACCTAAAAATTAAGATGAATTTGATTCAAAATATATAGCTGAGGAAATCAATAACATTTTAGAGTGAACTACTCAAAGTCCAGATGTGTCATAAATATAAATTGCATGAAATTTAATAAATAAAATTAGAGTCCCAATAACTATTGGGGGCTATTAAACCTTCTTTACTTATTTATGGAGTATTGATTTTTTTCACTTCTTCACTAAGAATTGAATGTATTGCAGTTTATTTAGCTAACAATATATACACCATCACTTATGGCATCACTTTTGATTAATCAAAATCATAATTTTGTACTTATATTTGTATAGTTATGGGAGAACAACAAACAAAACTTACGCATATTTTTATATCCAACATCAAAAAGATGGGAGTATATTGAGTAAGATTTTTAGTCAATCTGGATATGTCCGTCCGTTCTTCAGGTGTTCGTTTTTCTATCAGCAATATGGAAATTATTTATGAAAACGATATCATCTTTTAGAATAAAATATACAAATCTATAGGGATATTTCTATGAGGGGTAGGTAAAGGTCACAACCTATTTCAATAGTCTTCGTCTATGTAACATAGTAGGCGCACGTGCCAAATTTCATTAAAAATTACGAAATGTTTTTTGAATATATTTCAAGATAATTTTCTAAATTATCATATTTCAGTAGGCATATATTAAAGTTGCTGTTACAAAATTTCGGTGCAGCTTTCAACTTATAACGACTCAGGTAGTTTATAAGTCCAGCTTCTAGTAACATTAACCATAATGAATATTTGCTTTTTGTGAATAATGTATTATATAAATATTTTATTTATTAAATAAATATTTTTTTGAAGTAAGCACTAATTATTGGATGTCACCATCGAGATATATAACATAGCTTATAACCACTTACGGCACAGGTACCATTATAATTATTTCTAATGTATTAGAAAATTTATAAGTAATGAAGAAATACCCTTTACTAAAGTATGTCATGTAAAAAAATAAATAAATGTAGCCAATTCATATTTTTAGAAAATTATATTAAAGACTATAATAGGGGTTTCTTTTTAGCTAAAATATTGTCTTTATTCTGCTCTGTACACTCTTTTGTGTTTTATTCTGAAAAAATATAATACTTAAAATTTACCTTAAATGGTTCAGATCAGTGATGCCAGGTAAAATTTAAGAAAAATCCCTCTGTTTACTTAAAATATTCCCTTTTTCCCTTTTTTAGAACAAATTTTCCCTCCTCCTTAAAGTCTCTTTTTCTTAACGAAAACTAAAATTTTTAATAAAAAAATCCATTGAATTTACATAAATGGAATTAAAAAATTAGAAACAATAACAAAAGAACTGAAAATATTTATTCGCAAATTAAAATTTTTATTTTTGAATGAGTGTGTATGATAATATCGCATGTTTTGCCTATTTATTTAAAATGTTTGCGGTTTTTTTGAGATAAATTTATATGTATTAAAAATCTCCTTTATTTTGACAAAAACTAAAATTCCCTCCCTTTTCCCTTTGTCTAAAATTTCCCTCAAAAAGGGAAAATTCCCTCCATCTGACATCACTGGTTCAGATGTTCTTTTCTAATAGTTTTAGAGGTGAAGATGATGTCACTTTGTTAACAGGACACTGAAAAATTTAACGAAAAGAAACTTATGTTTCATTAAATTATGAATATTCTAAATACACATAAATACACTAAAATTCCGAAAAATGCAAAATTTTATTTCATCAAAATGCGATATATCACCAAAAATTCACAAATTCAAAATTTCACAAAAAATCCAAAAACTTCATCGAAAATTTACTATCAGTATTTCTCTATTATCAAAAAATTAATAAAATATCATCAAAAATACGTTGAGTATTCCTTTATTGATTAACTCGTAGTGTATGAGTGAACGGAAATCAGTAAACATATTGTTGTAGTAATTATTAATTGTACAATTTGTTGTTGTTGTTACAACTTTCGTTGATACTGTTTACTATTATTTTACTGAATCACACAATATTTAGCGATAATTTCTAAATTGACAGTAGAAGTTTGATAATAAACGTACAATCAAATATATAATTAACAGTTTATGGTTAAATTTATTTCTATTGTATTAACTGCACTTCCATTCACAAATATGTGATTTATTTACGTTTGTAATGTTTTTTATTTTTTGCAGAGGGAGCTACTGTCTGGAAGAGCTTAAGTCCATGACGTAAACTTTTTTAAGCATATTTTAATTAAATAATTGCCTACAATTGCTTTTTACTTAAACATGTCGGCTCTTATCGGTATTTTTTTCGGGAAAATTGGTTTTTAATGTTAAGCTCTTTAATGCTACATCTCTTATTTATTTTAATAAAATATATTTGTTCCAATCAATTCTCTTTTTATATCTCCAATCAAAAAGATATCAAAAAAATCAAAAGTGTGTAACTTGTCAAAATTTTTAATATTCAAAAGATAGTTAAAGAAATAAATTTAATAAATAAATGATTTTCAGCAAAAGAATTTAAATATGATGAAATATAAATAGATTTAGCTGCGACGAATATTTAATACCCTTCACCATCTAACCGACAAATAATAAACGATTTTTTTCAAATTACGGAAATTTTAATATATAAATTTTGAAGTGGCCTGCCCAATGACCAGATCTCAATTCCATTGAAAATCTATGAGAAATAGTAGATCGCAAAATACGGACTCAAAATTACACCAGAAAGATACACCAGAAAGATTTATCGGCTGCGGTTATAAGGGAATGG
>MINK01177983.1:0-18682 GCA_001735545.1 Phormia regina
TCCTGCAAGGATAATAATGACAATATATTTATGACGTTATTATCCTTAACACAGAAAATGAGAAAAGTTATGTTAAAAATACTGATTTATTAAACTTGAATTTATAGTATTTTGCCTAAAGTCCAATTTTCTGAAACGAATGGGTGATAGATCTATAAAGATAGAACCTTTTTATCTACATTAAGTCTTCTAATAACTATTTCAATAGATTAAATTTTATAAATAATGTTATTTATATGTCTAATATGTATTACAAAAACAATACGGTTAATCGAATAATTTGGCATTAATCGGTTATTAACCGATAAACTTAAAACCTCGAATAATTATTTGTCAAATAAACCGAATAAACTGAAACTCCCATTAATTGGATACCCTAGAATCTATATAATTAAAAATAGTTGGAATAATTTCCTATGTGGAAAATAATTCACAAGAGCAATCTTTATGGCAGTTTTGTTCTTCTAATAGTACTTTTTGATTTTTTTATAATTTGGACCTAGAAAGATGAAATTAATGATATGTAGTCCTAAATGAATGTGAATCCACAAGAGGGGATTTTATGGTACCATTTTGTTTTGATGTTACTTTTTGAATTTTATATAATTTTAATTAAAATTCTTGAACTTGAGACAATATTATTTTCCTTGGATCCTGCAAGGATAATAATGACAATATATTTATGACGTTATTATCCTTAACACAGAAAATAAGAAAATATCTATATAATATTTTCGTACTTTTTCGTTCATATGATAATTTATTATATTTTTAAAGAATTTCGAAGTCCATGATTCATTGTCATGTTGAAAAATCCTTTAAAATTTGTTTATAATTTTCTTTAGAAAAATAAATTTATTTAAATAATACATTTTAAAATACTTAAGGTAAAAAATTATTAAATTATATTCTTTAAAACAAAAAAGTATCAATAATATTCATACTGCACACAATATTTTTTAATTTTTTTTTATGAAAAACTATTTTCAAAAGATTTTCATATAAATATTTCAAAAATATTTAATTAAAAAAACTCCTAATAACAAAAGAAAAATCTATAAGTTGCACGTTTTTTTTTTTTATAAAAAATGTTTGATATTTTTGCCACAAAATTTTCTAATTTAATAAAAATCTTTTCTAATGTCTTTCTAAAATTTACGTCCATTTTCCCAGACACCTTAAATATGCCACACAATTTTCCTAAACTAAAAATTATATCTAAAACAAGCGCAAATCCATGCGCTATCACAGACAAACTGTGACTGAAAAGCCAACATAATCAATGGATTTGCCAAACCCCTCCAGTTGGAAAAATCACAAAAAAAAGAAAGTTTTTCAACTACATATTTTTCTTTAGGAAAAAAAAAAAATGAATTTTGCGCCAAAAATTCATAACGCACATAAACTGATAAGGGAAATAGAAAAAAGACAACAACCAATCCAACCTTAAACTCAAACTCCAATAAGAAACCTTGAACTACAAGATAATATACTAAAAATTCTAATTTTCCTCCAAATAAAACTACAAATATTAAGGGTGAGTCATCAAAAAAACTCTAGACTGCCACCCCTAAACAACAAATCACATTCATATAAGAATTAAACACCAATGCCAACAGTAGAGTGAGTTAAAAACCCCCACAACTGGCAAAGAATTTTCTTTTGGCGAAAACAAGAAAGAAAGAAAAAAAAACATTCTTTGCTTAAATAACAATAACAACAGCAAAATACAAAATACAATTTAATGGAGAGAGTGAGTGCGAATGAGAGAGAGCTTTGTTTGCTTGTTTGTTTTTCTTTTATTTTCTAATGTATTTGTTTGTGCTAAACAAGTTCGATTTAAAAGACCGGCGCAATACACATGTTTGAAGGGAACCTTTTTTGGAAAATGCTGTTGTTGTCGTCACAACTTTACTACTACTGCGACTGCTGCTTGTGTAGTAGTTGTTGTTGCTTCTACTATTCATGTTTGAAGCCAGAAACTGGCTTCATTCAATATTTTTCTGCGTGAAATTTTTAGTATGAATTTCGCTTTCTGCTGAACAAGTTGTGTTGAATGTGAGAGTTCGTAACGTTAAGAAAAAAAAAAAAACAACAAAACAGAAGTGTTTTTTTTTCTGTTCAACTACTTTAGAAGTGAAGTGCAAAAAATTTAGTAAAAAAAAAACAGAACAAGAATTTCCGACTAGAAAAGAAATTATTGTATAGAATACAACAACTACTTAAAAAAAAATCAACAATTTCTTGTTTTTTCTTTTTTGATTTTCTAATGACAAAAATAAGTTCTTAATTAAAAAAAAAAAAAACGAAAAGAACAAATAAAAAGCGAAGTGTTTTTTTTAAGCGTAAAGAAAAACAAAAAATAGTAAAATCATTCTTAATAAACTTAATGTTTTTTTATATTTTGGATTAAAAAAAAAACTATCAATTAAATAAAACTTTTTATAGTCTAAACAAATTTTTTGTGCAAAATAACTAAAGTAAAGAAATACAAGCAACAATAATAAAATAATTGAAAAAGTTTAATATTGCATTATTAATATTAAATGTCTACAAAAACAATTATAACAACAAACATACACCAGAAGAATCATTATAATACACACAAAAAATAACTGTAAAATTTATGACAGAGAGTGAGCAAAAGCAATAAGAATAAATATAATCACAACAACAATTTATACCATATACAAAAATATTAATAATAATATAACAATAACAACAACCACAAACACATTGAATAACAGCAAAGTAAATAATTGAGAAATAAATATTAAAAAAAAAATAATAAAATGAAATTGTTTTTGGATGCAGTCATTGAGTACAAGAAATGAAAAAAAAAAAAATATTCTGACATCAAGAAAAAACAAAGTTTTGTTTTTGTAATATTAAGGGAAATGTAAATATATTTTTTTTAATATTTGTGATATTTTCATTATTATCGAAACAGGTTTTAGAAAATTAGAATTAGAATTTTTTTTATCAATGCAAGGAAATTTAAGAATTAGGATTTCTTTCAGTTTAAATTTAAACTGAAGTTGTTTAAACTGAAATGCTCTAACACATATTTTGTAATTTTTTTGTTTTATTTTAACAAAATTATGTTACACTTATTTCATTAAATTATTGCTAAAATTATATTCAAATCCGTATGTTTAAAACTGAAGTTTTAAAATATATCTTATCGTTCAAGATGAATGAATTATGAATTTTTATTTTTGAAAATTAAATTTGTGATTTTAAAATGGCTTGACAATATTTTATTTTTATTCAAATTTTTTAATTCTTTATGTGTATGAAAATCATAAAATATTTTTTTTTTTTAATTAACTTTTTTTTTTTTTTATATTAAAGCAAGAATTAAAAAATGGCAGGGTTTTAGAAAATTTTATGGAAGTATCGAAAAAAAGGAAGATTTTTTAATATTCAAATATATTTGAGGAGGGCATATTCACAGAAAATATGCTTTTTATATTTCCATCTTCAATATATATTTTATAATTTTAAAACTGATAATATCAATAAGTTTTACAGAAACTTCTTAAGTGAATTTTTCTCAAAAATATCGTTATTTTTTCGAAAATTATAAAAATGAGTTAAATTTTTAATTAAGGAAGTTTTCAATAAAATTATTAATTTTGCAACCTTCCAGTTTTTAAAACGTTCAAATTATTTTAAAAAAATATTTAATTTGTGATATTGAAAAAAATATTCGATCTATATGTGAAACTTATTTTATGAACAACAATTTAGGAATTGTCTTAAAAAAAATTAAAATTACATAAATATTTCTTTAACTTTAGCAATTTTTTATAAATTTAATATTTTTTTTTGTATATTTTTTATATATTACTATAATAGACAAAATTAAATCTTTTAATTTAAACAAAATACGTTTTTAAATAAAGAAATATTGTCATTTTTTTTTTTTTTTTCAAAATTACCCCGAAAATTTAGAAAAAAATAAAAATTTATTTTATATTTTATTGAGAAAATACTTATATATTTGAATTAAAAAGGACTGTAAAATCCAATATTCAAATATTACGAAAAATTTATTAAATTTTTTATTTCAATACAAAATAATTTAAAATTTTACTGTTTCTCAATGTTCAAAAAAAAATTTGTTATTTAAAATTATTTATAACGATTTCTTAAAAATAAAAAAAATTATTTTATAAAAAAAATTAAATAATTTTTCCACCTACAAATTCCAAGCTATCGAATTGCATTCGAAATTTTTTAAAAACTATTATTTTGCCAATAAAAAAAGTTTGAAAATATTTTAATATCAATATAATAATATTGATTAAAAATTGTAGAACATTGCAATTAAAAATTAAGTTCTCAATGATTAAGCATTCGAAAACAATTTCAAATTGAATTTTTAAAAATTTGAAATTTATTATAATAATTATTTTTTTTTCTCCAAATTTTATTAATAGATATCACGTCTGTTTTTCATATTTTTTTACAATAAATCTATTCTACTAAAATAAAAAACTCAATATCTGCGAAAAAAAAAAAAAACTTTATTTGCTGTAAAGTGAATTTCCAAAAGAAATCAAAAATCACTTCGAAAACAATAAACCGGATAATGGAATTAATATAAAAAGCATTTAAAAATAAAATCCACAAAACCTTAAAAATTAATAAAAATAAATTCAAAACATTTTCTGCGAAAAACTCAAAAACAAATGTTGTGTGAATTCATAATTTCAAATAAAAAGAAATATTTTATTCTAATATTTTAAAAACAATCGAAAATTTAAATATTATTCAAAATCAGAAAACTGAAAAATCAATATAAAAAATCAATGTATTGTGCTAAAAAGGTGAAACTAAAATTTTCTAAAAAACCATAAATTATTATCTTTTTCTACACACAAAAAAAATTATGTGAAATGAAAATGTAAAAAAATAAAATATATATTTTTTTTATAAAAAAAAACAAATACAACAAACATTTCAAATAAAAATTTGAAATAAAAAAAAAAAAATTAAATTTAAAACATTCACCAAAAAAAAATTCAATTGTAAACCATAAAATGATTTCATTTTAATTGCTGCTTTTACCCACAATAAAATTAAATTCATTATAAAATATTTAACTGCTGAAATAAATTCAAAATATTTTGAAATAAAACCAAAAAAAAAAAAAAATCTTAAAGGATAATTTTAAATGCTACTTATGGCGCCACGTCGTAATCATAATACTGCAAATATTGTTAATCAATCGCCAACTGAGCAGCACCAGCAACAACAACAACTACAAACTAATTCTATAACAACATTTGTAAACTCAAATTCTAACTCATCCAATACTGGAATTTTCAATCATCAATTTTTTACTCTCACAACCGAACAAGAAACAAATCTAACCAATAGCAACAATAGTACTAGTAGCAGTTCAAGTTCCAGCTCTAGTAGCAACAGCCTAACTATGTCACCCATGCAAACCACGGTAAATGGTAATAATAACAATAATAACAACAATAACAATTTGACTCCTAATCATAATAAATCTTCAGGAGATCAATATGTTAGATGTTGTTATCCCAATGGTGATTGCTTCAAAACGGATTTAATCAATTTAGACGATTTAACGGATTGTATTAAGGTTATTTGCAATAATGAAAATTGCAATGTGGGCCAATACATGCATCGAGAATGTTTTGAAGCCTGGGAGCAATCGATTCTGCAAACTCTCAAAACTATGGGTGGTAGAGCACGTTCATGGTCGGATCGTCAGAAAGCGCAAAATCTATGGACTAAGAAAGGCTATGATTTGGTTTATAAAGTATGCGGTTGTAAATGTTCTCGGGGACATTTGCGTAAAGATTTAGAATGGGTAGCTCCGAAACCAGGACAATTTGTAAATGGTCAAAGAATTATGAATGGTAGTGCCAACACCACTAATAATTTGGAAGACGAAGATAAAAAGAAAAAGAAAAATAAACGTAATCGTCAACAGCAGCAGCAGCAACAACAACAGCAGCAGCAGCAAACTACAAAAGCTCATACTCCTTTGCAGGCAAATGGTCATGTCAATGGGCAAAATCAGCAAATGAATGGTTCTAACAACTCTACACCAGAACCCTTGCAAATTAACAAGAATAATAACAATAATAATATAAATGAAACAAACTCCAATAATCTTAATAATACGCAATTAAGCAATAACACCAACAACACACATGCAAATGTCGGAGTCATAGGTTCTGGTCTACATCAAAATGTTACCAACCAGCAGACACAACAACAAAATCATAATCAAAATTCTTCTACTACAACTGCTGAACTACCCAATGTGGTAATTTCACTTAATAATCTTTTGAATGGACAAAATAATATCTTGGGTTTGGATTTGCGTCCTCGTACCAATAGTATTTCTTCAGCCTCCAATAATAGTGGATCTACTTCACCCTCAGCCATTTCTTTCTCTTCGGGTGATTTATCAACAAATCAAACTCCCTTAAATACTTTACAAAATCTTACTTTAAATGGTTACTATCATTCAAATCAAAATGGACTAACAGCTACTCAACAACAACAACAACAACAATTGTTGCCACAACAATTACAAGCCAATCTTTTGCAACAGTCTTCTATTAATGCTGCTTCATTGACTAAAAACATTTTAAATGGTTTACAATCATCTGGTTTATTGGGTAATACCACCAACACTAACACCAATATCAACAACAACAACAATACCATAAATTTAACAAACGGTCACAACAATAGTAATGCTATTATTACAAATGCTTCTGCAGCTTTATTAATTAAACAGCAGCAGCAGCAGCAACAACAACAATGTGCTAATATTTTATCAAACGGTGTTGTTAGCCTAAAACAACATGCACTTACACCATTCGAACAACAACAATTGTTGTTACAGCAAAAAGTTAAAGAGGTGGAAATTTATTCCGAGAGAGTACGGTAAGTTAAGAGATTAAAAGTTGTTATATTTTACTTAATATTTTTATTATTTTATCTTATTTTCAAAAGCTGTTAAAAATACGTTTTTCCATAAAAATTTTAAGTTCGAATATTTTATTTTTATCTTTAAGAGATATGAAGTAATTTTAATGCAATATTTATGTGAATAATTAATTATATTTTTATAAAATATTTAATTTTGAAAATTTTCGAACTTGATTCGGACATGATAAAACATGTTAGAAAATTTTAATATAAATGATTTGCAATTTAATTATAACTTGAATTCTGGATGAAATTGTAGGTATAAATTTTATTGAAAAAATGTTTAGTTCGAAAATGTAGTTTTGTAAAAAAAAATATATGAAAGGATTTTATTTTGAATTTTTTTAATTCAATATTTTATATCGAAAAATTAAATTTCTCATAAACGGAAAATTTCGAATTTACAGCAAACATGATAACATTTTTTTTTATAAATTGTTTAATTTTTTACATTTTTATCAATTTTTATTATTATTATTTTGTTTTGCAAAATACTTCATTTTAAATTTTACATAAAATTCGAACATGACAGTTAGTAAGCCTTTATCAAACATATATTATTTTTTTTTGAATACGGTTGTTAAAGTTTAAATACTTTAATTGTTGGGAAATACTTTAAATACAAACCTATGATATATTCATTAATTCAAATTTACAACGTTCTTCCTAATTATTTATTTCACTAATTAGTGCATTAAAATGCACAACAATTTTGTTTTAATCTAAATTAAAAAAAATCAAATTCATTTTCACTGAAGCGTGTTCGTTTGTCACTCTCATCATCATCATCATCACCATCAGACACTAACAATCATTATTCTTATGCAAATTAAATGCGTTTCCACTTCCTTTTTGAGTTTTAATAAATTAAAATAAATACAAAAAATATAAATAAAACATTCATTTCAAAAAAGTCACCCATATAAAAAAAAAGATATAAACAAATGCATTATAAAAAACTTAATTTGAGCTTAAATTAAAACAAAGATTTTTGATTTAGTGGTTCTTGTTTCTGTTACTGTTTTTATGCTGTTGTTGTTTGTTATTTCAAAAGCAGTTAGAATTTTTAATCAACAGCAGAATATTATTTAAATAATATTATTTTTATATTTTATTGTTGTTTTAGAAAATATTTAAGCAGCTGCTAATAATTTTAAGTATTTTTTTGCAAACAAATTTCGTAGAATAAAATATTTAATTTTGATATTTTTTTGATTTTTGCTCCGAAAAATATATAAATAGTCAAGGCTGTTAATTGTCATAAAATTACAATAAAATTTAGATTTAAAGCAATTTATGAGATTTTTATAAATAAATAACTTGTTTTTTTTTTTAAGAAGATAAAGATTTAGAATTTGTTTTTAAACTATATATTGTATACATATACATAAAAAAAGGTGTTGAAGAGATTGAGATTTTTAAGGAAGATATAAAATTTAAATTTAAAATAACTTTTTGATAAGAAATTTGCTTAATATTATATTAAATTACAAGAATTATGTTCGAGAGACTTAGTAGGTTTTATAATTATTATAATTTTGGTTATAATTCGTTAGGTTTATTTGTTATGGAAATATTTCCTTTTAAAAGATATACTGCCCTATTCATAATAAAATAAAATTTCCATACAAATTTGATTAATAAAGTGTTTATAAATTAAAAATTTTATTATAAGTAAGGCAGATAATCTATTAAATAATTAAATTAAAGATTTTCCGAATTATATTATTCTTATAATGATTAAAACTAAAATATTCTGATATTTTTTTTTTACTAAATTTCAATTATTTATCGTATTGTATCAGAAAATTAATTAAATCGAATATACAGTGTTAGACAATACAATGGAAACTTTTCCTATTTTTTTTATAAATATAACAAAATTCAAAATAAATTACAAAAAAAAATATTATTTTTTTTTTTTGAGTTCATAATTTGTATTTACTTTATTTATTTACTTAAATAAACAAAAATGAAGAACATAAATTATTAAATTCTAATAATACAAAACAAAATTAAAATTATTCATAAATATGGTACTGACAAAATAATGGAAACTTAGATATTATCTTAATAAATATAATCTGAAGTTTTGAGTAAGTCAGTATTTTGTTGGATATCCTTTGTTTTTAAGTACTGCTTCAGAACGACGATTAAAGGGTCAATAGAGTCTTTTGAAATATTTTGCCATTCCCTTATAACCGCAGCCGATAAATCTTCCTTTCTGGTGTAATTTTGAGTCCGTATTTTTGCGATCTACTATTTCCCATAGATTTTCTATGGAATTGAGATCTGGTGATTGCACAGGCCACTTCAAAATACGTACCTCATTGGATTGCATCCACTCGGTTACAATCCTAGAGGTGTGTTTGGAGTCATTATCGTATTGAAATCTCCAAACTAGCGGCATATTTTCCTCAGCGAATGGATAAATTACATCGTTTATAATTGTCCTGTATCCTATACCAGTCATAGTATCTTTTATAATATGAATTGGACCCATACCTTGGCCTGAAAAACGTCGCCAGACCATAATATTGCCACCACCAAACTTAACTGTCTTGTTAGTATATTTGGTTCCAATCTCTTTCACTTTGATCGTCTTACAAATGTTTTCCCATCGCTGCCTCTTAAATTTAATGTCTGCCTCTTAAATGTCTGTCCTGTATAATTTAAATGATCTCTGGCATATTAAATTAAGAAATAAAAGGTTTTTTGACTTTATCCATTTTTGTTAACTGTTTGCGTGGATTATAATTAATTATTATTATACGTAAAGATTACAAAAGGAAGTTATGAATAATTATTAGAATAAAACAAATATTGAAAAAAATCGATTTTCTTAATATTCTTTTTGATTTAGTCTTCTTTATTACAGAAGTTTAAAAGTTTCCATTAATTTGTCAATACCGCAATACTGAATACTTTTTATTTTGATTGTTATCATCAGATTTTAATTAAATACGTTATTAATTTTTTGCTACTTTTTTAAATGCTTTAGGATTTTGTCATATTTGTTTAATATTTCGAAAAAGTTTCCATTGTATTGTCAACCACTGTATGTATCAGAAGAATTTTTATACAAACGAAATACATATAAAAGATTTATGAAATTCTTTTTTTTAATTTTTCGAAATTTTCAGGTATGTGATGGAAAACGATTTCGAAAACGAATCGATTTTATATCGAAAATATGTGTAATGAACTGATATTTAAGTCTATGTACTTGATAAAAATTATAGTCTAAGCACTTTCTTTTATATTTAATTAAATAATTCTGTTATATTTGGCAAAAAAATATTTTTTTTCACATAAAGTTCATCACAATTTTTCAAATCGATTCGTTTTGAAAACGTTCAGTTTTCATCACATACCAGTTTGTTTTTCAATATTTTTCATAAAATATTTTTTTTTAGAATTTATTAAATTATCTTGTAAATAACTGCTGTTTTAAAAAATAGTAAAAAATATATATTTTTAACAAATGAAATATTTTAGAATAAATAAATAAATAAATAAATAAATAAATAAATAAATAAAATTTAAAATTTTATTTTTGTTTAAGGTAAATTTATTTTAAAATAAATTTTTTATTTTGTACTATAAGAAATCAATTTTCAAACTTTTAAAAATTCATAAATTTGATTTTTTTAAAATGTTCTTCATTGAACTGAAGAATGTACAAAAGAAGAATTTCAATAAATTATAAAAATAAATTATACATAAACTTTCAAATACAATAAAAAACGAAAAGCTTATTTTAAAATTTAAAATTTTGTTTAAAAAACCATTTTAAAATAACAGTCGACTTTTGGGTTAAAAATCGGCTTTTCTTCTAGATTTTAGAAAAAAAAATTAAATAAAATAAAAATAAATTCTTTTATTGCTTTATAAATTTACTAATTAAATTTTTTTTATCTTTTCAGACTGATTTATGCGGTATAAAATGGCGCAAATTTGTTAACAATGAGCGACCGAATGCATCCAGTGATCCATTGGATGATCCCATATTACGCTCCTATTCACGATGTATGCAAGCTGACATTCTATGCGTCTGGAGACGTGTTCAGTCTACCAGACAAGATAACTCAGATCCAAGTGCAATGTTTGATGTGGGTAATACATCAAAAGTGCATCCACCTCTATCACTAGCTGCCGCCAAAGAATTATGGATATTTTGGTATGGCGAAGAACCCGATCTAACCGATTTGGTTGATGCGGAATTATTAAAAGTAGCTGGTAAGTTTGTATATCGATTATATAGTGAATCGTTGAAAAAAAAAAAAAACAAAATTTCGCTTAATTTCAAGGCCATATAGAAGGAATTTAATACATATATATGTATATCTATATATGTATGTAAATACAAATGATTTTAGTAGTTTCTTAAATGCGTGTGTCTGCGAACTCAACCCACCGGCTTTTCGATTTTTTATTTATTTATATATTTTTTTCTTTTGCTTAAGTACAACGAACGTCTTGCAGTTTTTTCTTTATACTACCACCATCATCTGTTTATACATACATACGTACATATAAATGTATCTATCAACCACCAATTATTCGTTAAGTTGCTGTTGCCTCTCTTCTGGTCATGTTTTCTTATAAATTCTTTATTATTATTTTATTTTTTTATTAATTTTTCTTGTTCTTCTGCATTCACGTTTTTATATATTTTTTTTTTTTTTTGTAAGAAACAGTAACTACTAGTTTGTTTTGATTTCTCGCTCTCAATTGAAACGAAGAGTAAAAACATAAAAGAATGCAAAATATATTAAAATATGAGAGATATATACTTTGGTATATTTTGCGGATTTTTCTTGTATCTGTTGTCTTTTATTTTTCCATAATGTAGTTGTTGTTTTTTTATTATTTTTATTTTTATATTTGTTTTTATTTGGTATTTATGCTGTATAAACATTAAACAACTTTAGAGTAGTCTATGATTCTTATAATAGTTTTATGCCAAGTAAATAACCTAATTGTTTAAATTAACCTTATCTAACCATTCGAAGTTTTCTATTTTTAGATTTTTTTTGTAGATTATGTTGATAACTTATTTGAAAATAAAAGTTTGGCAAAATAGTTTTTTTTTGTCTAGGTTTCTAACATTCTTTAAAATCTATAGAACTGGAGTTCTTCATAAGTAAATTGTTCATTAATATTTAAAAATTTATTAAACATCGTTTATAAAATCCAATGTATTCCGCTCTTTCTTATTTAAAGTTTTTCATAAGCTAGCCTTGTTTAGAAGTGTTAAATAGGTCAATTAAGGAACTGATTGATACTATATTATATTTTTAGCATATTTAAATATTTTTGATGAAGTGGTCAAAAAGACAATATAAATATTTTAATATTTAATTATTTTTATTGATCAGTGAGAAAAAAATAATAATAACATTTGAGAGATATGCGGTTCCTTAATATGAATATGCATTCTGATCTAGATGCAAATCAGTACAAAATATTCGAAATATTGTTCAAAATGTTCTCATTATATTGTGATTTATCTTATCAGGTATAAAGGTCAACAATACTAATTCGTAGTATTAAATCCTTGTTGTCATTTAATATAAAGTAGTTCAATTATACGACAACCAGCTGATTGACCCGGCGTTGCGCGGGTTTTATTGAATAATAATATAAATTAAAATTACTAGTTTCTCTTGTTATGTTTTCAACAATGACATGGCTAGAATCCCATTTTTACTTTCGAAATTCTGTTAAAAATAAGTAATTAACACCATCGATATGAACGAAATAGTTCCACAATGTCCCCTAACTGACTTTTCATTAACTTAGGAAATGGTAATCTAAAATTATAAGAAATACAAAAAGTACCATCAGAACAAAAACGTATCATAAAATTTCCTCTTATGAATTAACCATTAAATTCTAGAGACTACATACCCTATAATTTCTTTCTTTCTAGGAGTGCAATAAATTAAGACAAAAATCAAAAAATACCATTAAACCAGAACAAAAAAGTACAATAGAACAAGATCGCTCTTTGTGAATATTTAACTTTCCAATGTTTTTTAGGTTCAATATTATAGGAAAATTCAAAAAAGTGCAATTAGAACGACACAAGAAAAGGACCGAAGCAAGTCGCCTGTTATAGGATTCTCATTCACTGGAACCCACATAACCCGAAGTATGTGGTTCAAAATTTAACGAAAAATTCAAAAAATACCATTAAAAAGAAGCAACAAAAGTACCCAAAAGTTTTACCCCTTTATGATTCTCCATTAAAATAAGGAACATAGTTTCTNGAAGTTGTGAAAATGTTCTCTTTTTGAAGAACTTCAACGTTTTTTGCTGGGTAATTAAAGACCAAATATTCTTAATTTAATGTTTCTGGGTTCATAACTATATAACTAAGTACCATTAGAAGAACGAAAAAGTACTAAGAAGTCCCCCTTTGTGAATTTTTTCCAACATCGGACCATGCGTATTTAATTTCATATTTCTGGGTAAATAATACAGAAAATTCAAAAAATGTATCATAGGACTATATATCTTTAAGTACCACGAATTCCACTCCTGCAAATTCTTATCCACATTGAACTGCATTTACTTAATTTTATATTTCTAAGTTTAATCTAATATGTACGATTTTAAATAATAGTGAATCTTTCAACTTTATTTGATTCCCTAATTATAATATTCCATATTACAGATGACAATATATCTTATTATATAAATTAAAAACATTTAAATTTTTGTTAATTTTATTTTAATAATAAATTACATGCATTGCAATTGTACAACGTGTAATTACCTTGGAAATTATTAAAGTAATTAATTTTTTTTAGTATATATATGTATATTATATTAACTAAATATATAAAGTTTTTATATACTTCATACGTATGAGAAATTGAGGCACAATGGCTAATAATATTCGCATTATAGTGTATGAAGCTTTTTTTTTTTTGCCAATATGTATATCTGTATGCAAGTCTCTATAGCGTTTTTTTTTTTTCTTTTTGAGGTTATTGAACCTGTTTTGCATTGTTTTTATACCTGTTGTTGTATTAAAACATTAAAATTAAAAATGGCAGACATTCATGAGAGAAAAAAAATTAAAACACAATTAAATATTTTCTTGCGATCAGTTGCGATCATAATAAACTAATTATAGCCGGTCTTTAAAAAAACAAATAGTCAACAGTAAATACTTGGAATTTCTAATGGAATTGATAGGATATAAATTCTTTGAATTCATTTATGATAGTGCCCTTAGAATAATAAAGTACATATATATTTACAATTTTTAATATACATTTGTAGGTAATAGTAAATCTAATACTAATAATCTAATAACCATTTATTTTCCTAGAAGAGTCCAGGTTGATAGTTTTCTCAATTATATTATTGCCTTCAATCAGGCGCAGATAGTTTTTTTTTTTTAATTCTGGAATTTGTAACTCAAATGATTTTTGTAACTCAATGATTTCTGTGTATGTAGTATTTCTTTTACCTTTAGTAATATCGAAAAACTTGGAAAACAAAATTTACAATCCTTCATATTTTTATATAGAATTCTAGTAATTGTTTTATGCTCCAAATCTTCTTTAATTTTGTCAATGCGGATAAGACAGCTTAAAAATGATGTGATTAATTAATATATAAATTTCTTCGAAATAAAACACACTATATGATTCAATCAAAAGTAGTAGGCAGGTCCATATTTATAATCCCAAAAACATCTTCACTTTCATATTTGATATCAATTTTTAAAGTGAATCAATCGAAACTCTTATACAGACATGAAAAACATCATATTATACTTCTGTTTTTTTTATACTATTTAATATTCTAGAGTAACAAAGTCTCCTTCAAATCATTTGATTAGCCTATATTCTAAAATTCAATTTCAAAATAAAATTTATAATGTATAAAATAATTATTAAAAATTACAAGTTTCTACCCAGAAAAACACTTTACCTACCCGTTAAGCCAAAATATTATTTTGCCGAATGGTGATAACTACTGATAATGTGGTTTAAAAATTAAATTCCTTAAAAAGATGTCCATGAGTTCGTGGGTCCCGTTACTTAGGCGCGGATCCAACTAAAGCTTTGGGGGGAGGAAAATAGAATGATTTTCTCAACTATTTCCTTAAAATTTAAGTTTTAGTATATATTTTACATAAGGCATTTTCATTTTGGGGAGGGAAATTTCCTTTTTTCCCTCTCTGTGGATCCGCGCCTGCAGAGCTGTTCAGGTGCTCTAGCTAACTAAGTTATTGTAGATCTAAATGAAGTTGTAATTTACTTATAACTAGCCAGTAAAAAAGAACTGAAAAAGTCATGAATTTAACATTATGTTGTCATTTGAAGGAAGTTCTGCAGAAGTGCAAAAGAACTGCAGAAATCCTTTTTTAATCCATGATTGTCATTCTTCTTTTATACTTCTTGTTCAATGCTTTCGAAGTTCTTCTCTTAAAACAATGTTTATAGAATTTTTAACAAAAATTCCGCTTCAGTAAAAATGCTTTAAAATTTTAATTCTCTGAGAAATTATTAAACATTTTAAAATTTTTATTTATTTTCACTTTTTTGGAAGTAATTTTTTTAGCAGGAAAATATGTTAGTGCTTCCTCCCAACATGCCTTTTTAAATGCCTCCGAACAAATTTTAAAAACGTTCCTTTGTGCCTTCTGTAAAAATTTCTTAAAGAATGCCTCTACTAATTCTTGCTTCCATTTCAATAGATGCAAAATAGAAAGTGTCACTCACCTACTAACTTTCTAATTACAAACAGAAAAAATTGTAATTACGAGACTTACAATATTCAAACTTATTTAGTCTTGTTTAAATGACGATAAAGAAGGAAGTCCGCATGTCTTTTTTAAATATATTTAATGAATTCAAAATATAAAAGATAATATTTATTTATCTAAGAGTCCTTGCCATTTCGCTTCCTTTTGGAAGGAAAATGGGAAGGCCTTGCCTCCAATGACACGCCGTGTAAAAAGAAATAGTGTTGCAATGCGAGTGACAGGCCTTGTAGATCCCAAATAAGCCATTTTATAATTTATCTTCAGCCCTTCTATTTCAGACTGGGTTACTACTGACAAAGATTCGGACTACTTGTATATACTTTTCTGATAGGTATGCTCAGTAAATCAAATGTTCGTTGTAGTTGACAAATAAATACCTCCAAATTATTAGAAATAATATTTGGATATGCGAACTAATTACGTTGTTCAGGTGACATCAATAATTTTGTAATTTTATAAAAGTCACGCTCAACTAGTTAATGTAAAAGATTGTTGTTTGTCCGGGACTGAGGCTGGAATCAGAATGATTTCCAAAGTTATTTTGATGATGATGAAAATATAAAGTTATCGATAGAAAGAAGCGATTAGAAAATATGTGTAACTAAACCATCTGGCAATTGTATATAGAAGCATGTTAATATTGGCATCACAATAGAGCACTAAAGAAGAAAAAAACAGCTGTTATTTTTTTGTTTTGTTTTTATTATTCTTTTAAGCGATTTTGTTTTTAACTATGAATAATTGGAAATGTATTTACATATTTAGTGTCAAATAGGAATAAAAGAGAATATAAAATCAAGAGAGTTTTGCTAGTATGAATATTAAAGAAAACTCTTAATAATAGCATTTATCCAGTGTTTTTTCTTATTTTGTTATATTTTTTTATTAAATTATTTTGTTCCACATTGTTTGCGTTTGTGTGTGACACCATTTTTTAAACTTTTAGTTGGGATTAAAATTCATTCATTGTTTTATTTTTAAGTTTTTTGGTTTAGCTTTTGATAAAAAAATATTGTATGTTATTTATACACGAAGTATGTATATCTATGAGTATTATGTATTCATTTGCATATTTTTAAATTTTTTTTTTCTTTATCATTTGACCGAATTTATAATTATGGCAAATGAGTTAAATATTTTTTTTTTGCTAAAATATAAATATATATTTTTTTATAAATTGATAAATTTTAGTTTTATTATTTATTTTTTGAAAATTATTCATAATTTATTTTTTCTCTAACATGAGCTCTTTTCCTTCTAAAGTTCATTAACCGCATTGATATTCAAAAAAATAAACCACTGGTATTCATTGCTGTTAATACATTTTTTTTATATAAAACATACATATCTGTTCTATTATATCTATGTACTTTGTACAACATTTTTTTATCACATACAATAACAACTATGGAATATAAAATAAAAATAATAATAAAGACAAATACAAAGAAATAAAAAAAAATCATGAAGAATGAAAAAAAGCCTTTGCAAAATTTTCTATATTCATTCTGCTGCTTTTTAAAAAGAAAACAAGAACATGAGTAATGCCCCACTATTTTAAGTGAGATGATAAAAATAATGACTTCTCTTGTAAATACACACACGCGCATATGTTTTCAATTGTTTTACGCTCTATCTCATTCTTTCCATTTATAAATAGTGTTGCCATTTTGTGATGAAAGTGTTAACATATTAATTATTTTATTTTTTTTTAAATTATTATGCGTATGCTTTAATTTTCATAATTTTACAATATATTGCATAAATGATACTTTTTTTCAAGAGGTACATTTTTACAACTAACTTACGTAAATGTATTCCCATTAAGATTTCTTATAACTGACTGTTTCACTATGTCAAACAAAATTGTTTTGAATTCGTTTTGATAATTTATATTATATTAAAATATATAGTGTCGAATTATTGGATTAATTCGACATCGTGGAACAAGCAGTACGGGCCTTTTTGCTCAAATATAAAATATTATTATTTTTTTAAATTCTAAATATAGAGATATGGTGAAAGGCTTTAAAAATCTTTTGTATGTTGTTAGGGATTTGCTGAGCTTTGTCCAGTTATTATTAGATATTTTAGAATTAAATCCACAATTTGCCGAAAAATGTATTTTGAATAATATTCACTTTATTTTCTAGGAAATAAGACGTGATTATTATTTTCCTACTCTATACTATATAAATAAGCAATTAGTAGTATATTAGCATAGCAAATTCGACATTGTTTCCTTTAGTCTAAATTTGATTTAGAAAAGTTCCAGATCTTCGTATTAAAATATTCGCATAAACGTTAATAGTGGTTTGTATAAAAATTATTTAAATGGCAACTCTATTTAGAAAGCATGACCTTAGCAATATTAACTCTCATTTTCTGGTCATTTAACTTTATTTCTCATACTGTTTCTCTTGAATTTTTTATGTACTCTATATCTATATTTTATACATTTTTGTATCTCTCTACTGTTTCTATGTGTATGATGTTTACAGCAACATGTGCACGACCACACGTGCTACACAAAATACGATAATTCAATAAAAAAAAATGCTGTTTTTGTTGTGTGTTGTTGCTGTTCTGTTTATTTTTACGTTTGTCAGGAAACTCTGATATAAAAACAGCAACAATATAATAATACGTTCACATTTACTAAGAAAAAGGAGAATGTCTGACTGAGAGGCAAAAGTTTAGGGGAAATCACCACTACCTTTAACATTTAATAAAAAATGATGTTGTATAGAGTTAATTAGTCAAACCAACGGTTGCATGTTTAGGTTTGATTGTTATGTATGATGGTTTAGTTTATTTTTCATTTTTGTTTTTTTTTTTTTTTTTTAGTATGGAACCAATAAAGTGGTGTTGTATGTAGATATATATTTTTTAAAAACAATTCGC
>MINK01177987.1:0-14998 GCA_001735545.1 Phormia regina
ATTCAATTCTATTATCTTTATATTTACATATATATATTTTTCATTTTCAAATACTTATTCTTATTGCGTTTGCCTTCTAAAAAACTGCTGAACTTATAAACAAAAATTAAATACACAACATTTATGAACAAAAAATAATAATGATTAAAATACAATAGTTGTGTGAAATCAAATTATTGTCAAAACCAAATATTTTATATTTGAGAAAAACATAAAAATTTTTAAACATAATATTTTAAATTCAATAGTTGTGTAAAATAAAATATGAATTAAACTCAAATTAAAATATTGGCTTAATGGTTGTAGAATTAACTAAATTTATAAAATTAATTTAATGGTTTNNNTACTCGTAAGAACAGCTGTTTTACAATTTTTTCATCGACGCACCTCGCGTTCCTGTCAAATTGTTTTTGTATTTCCATGTAAAATTTTTTCGTGAGTATTTTAGTCTTCCTCTCCTTTATTCTCTCATTTTCTGTTCATAGCATTTTGGCATTGTGAAGTGTAGTTTTAAACTAACAAAATACAAGGAATTGTTGTTTTTGTAGATGTGCGAGTACTTTGTAATTATACTATGGTTGTAGCATAATTTATTATATTATTATTTTTCATATATATGATTTCATACAAAAATATTTAAATACATATTATGATTCAGTGAACCATATTAAATTTTTGATTGTGGGTAATAATTAAATGATTAAACAAAACCATCAAAGTTGCTACTATGAACATGGTATTATTAAAATCAGCAAAAAACTATGTAATCATTATAACCATATTTTCTCTCTGCGTATAGGAACCCTAACAAAAGGAACAGAAAGAAAACTATTAACACAACATTTTTTTGTCATTAGAAGGAAGTACTTAGAGGCAAAAAAAAAAAAAAACGCAAAAGTTTTTCTTAATCCATGGTTGTCATTTGTAGGATGTTTCTTTATGCTTCTTATTCATCGCTTTTGAAGTAATTTACTTTAAATAATATTTAATAAAAGATATGAAAGATTCACAATGTTTACTATCATGTCGTATTGACATAAGTCATACAATTTTTCAATGAATAAAAAATATTGTTATTGCTTTTCTTTTATAAAATTTTATGATATTATGATAATACGATATATTAGCACACATTGCGAATCTTCCAATAATAAAAATGATTTTAAATTTGTGAAATTTAAATTTTTTTATAAATTATTAACCATTTATTTCCGGTAAAAATTCATTTATTTTCACTTTTATTGCCAGTGGTTAAATACTGGCTATTTTTTAAATACAAAACTATGTATCAAATGATAAAATAAAATGCTGATAAAATTTTTAATTTTATCAGCATTCCCTCATGGTTCCACTCTAAGCTTTTTATATGTTAATGCCAACTCTTTAGGGAATATTTTAGGAAAAAATTATAAAAGTGAAGAAATTTTTTTAATATCCATGATACAAGGACAAATATTGATTTTATTATCCTTTTCTTTTAAAAAAACTGCGTTTACAGAAAAATATTTAGAAATAAGATTCATTAAGCATTAATTTGAGTCAAAGATTGTTTAAATCAGACAAGTAGGTCCGGAGATATATTGATTTAAATTTCATTTATTTATGAAAAATTCTGAAAAAATTGAACTTTGAACTGTGATAAAATCTTAACTATAGCTAATTTGAAAATTTTGAAGAACTTCAAATTTTATATTGAAGAATTTCATCGAAATCGGACATGGTGATGTTCGTCTGGTCTTCGAAAATTGTTGCTTTTTTCCCTATATTACCTTTCCCTGATTGATACCTTTCCCTGAATTTTTCGCCTTTTTCGACCGATTTAACCTAAATTTATAGGCGGAAAGACTGACATTGTCAGTCTGTCAATAAATGTTTTTTAATTCTAAAAATACATTTTCATTAACTAATTTATATAACAAATAGAACGTGATCATCAAAATTAGAATATCACTTCTTACTGATATTAGCGTCATTATCTACCCATTTTACACAAATGTATGGACGGATGGACACTACAGACATTTTATAATTAAAAAAATACATTTTTTACTTACTAACACAAATAATATTTATACGTGATTATTATATACAAGTGTCTATATCACCTTTCCCCGAATTATACATATTTTTGACGCATTACCACTCTATTCACAAAAGAGAAGAAATTTAAAACCTTTTTACTTAAGAATAAATAAAAATAAAACTTCAAGGTTTCACATTTTCTTGAATTTATTTATTTATTTATTTATTTATTTATTTATTTATTTATTTATTTATTTAATTAATGGCTATCTTTTTTAAGAAATACAAATGACTACTTATAAATCATTTTATTTTCAATAATATGCTTCAATATTTAATTAAAATAGAATATAATACGAAATAAAAATATATATATATATGTATGTTGATTACATCAAAGGATTTAGAACAGTATAAGACAGCTTCTGCACTGCGTATGTATACGTGTTTATTCATTTTACACTCCAATTTTAGTTTTCAGTTTTCACCCATTTTCCTGTATATAGTTCACCACAGATTTTCAAGCGTAAATAAAATTTTAAAATATTTTGTCTAAGCTCGTGTTTTAGTTTTTATACTATATCGGTACATACATGTATACTATATAGGACACATATGTATGTATAGTAGTGTGGCCCCAAAAGTGTCGATGCTTCCAGCTCAAATGAAAATCTACTTCATTCTAAGACATCGTTTTTCAAAATTTTTGTACTAACATTATTCCTTCAAGAGCTATATCCTAATTAAATAGGTCCTTTTTTCGAGTTGTTGAGATTTTCTTCATATTTCTGTCAATGGAACCATATGAAAATTTAGCACCAGGTCCAAAAAAACACAAAATTTTGCAACATTTCAAAAAAAAAAAAAAAAATAGAAATTTGAATAAGACCATACATACTATAACTTAGCAGTTATACAAAGACGGTTTTGTTCAATAATCTACAGATGTATCTATATAGGAATTGAATTTAGCATCACAAGGCTCGTATATTTTAAGCTATTCATCGATATACAATACTTCTTTCCCCAAACAGTGGAATAAATCAAGTTTAAGGAAAATACCCACAAAAAGTACGCTTAGAAGTGTCATTGTAAGCTTTATTAAGGCTTAATCGAGCCATTTTATTTTGCTTTTGACTTCAAAATTTTGGTTTTAGCTTCTAGCTTTTTTGATTCTATAAATTTTATTTTCAAAAAATCACAAATTTAAGCATTTTTGTATATTAATTCGCATAAAAAATATATTTTTTTTTTTTATATTTAGCGAAAATTTTCGCCTGAGGCGCTTCTTTCTAGGAGAATATTTTTTAAAAAACTTTATTATCCATAGGAACTTTGTATGTTACATTTATAAAGTCACTAAAAATGAAAAAAAACTAATGAGAACTAACAAATAAATGTATTTTTAAAAACCCTCTTTCTGGCTTTATTTTTTGCCTTTTCTGACCTTTTTTAAGGTCCAGTTTACCTTATTTTTTCTCAAGTTTTGGCAACACTGGTCATTGTATACACACGGAGAGTAATTTGTTATTGTAAATAACAAAACCAAAAGCGCTCTCTGTGTTGCTTAACGACATAATGGTAAAAAATACCCCAATTTGCAAAAAATTTTGAATATATATATCAACAAAAAGCCTAAAAAAGTACGTTTATTTTGATAATATATTTATACAAATTATATGTTGAAAAATTCTTACAAAATTCAAACAAGTTTGAAAATTCAACAAAACCGAAAGAAACGTTTCTGCATAACAGCTAGAGGACTATATTGTTTTAGTTTTATCTAATTGTTTTTAATATTTATGTGTAAAAAAATTAATTTTCTATTTTTTTTTTTTTGAAAAATTTCAAAATTCAGCGTTTTTTGGGACCTGGTCCTAAATTTTTGTTATGTCATTAAATGCGTGGCCGGGATACTGTTCTTGCGATGCCAAATTCTCATATGGTTCCTTTGGCAGAAATATGAAAATGAAAACCCAAAAACTGGAAAAAAACGTATTTAGTTTGGATCTAACTCACGAAGTTAAAATCTCAAGACCAAAATTTTCAGAAACGATGTCTTAGAATGAAGTAAATTTTCATTTGAGTTGAGATCATCGAAACCTAATTTTTTTCTCCATACAAAAGGGGCCATCCTAATGTGTATATGCGACCGAATATTTTATTAATTTTAACAGTTGTCTATTTTGTTTCCTGTTGGTTCTTTTTGAAAATAAAGTAAAAAAAGTTATATGTGTTACCGCAAATATGAGAACTAGTTGAAGTGTAATATTTTATGGTAGAAACTGCAAGTTGTTTACAATAATTTCATTTAAACCCTACAGACACATTCATACATTTATAGATACGTATGAAACTTTTTTCAAAAAAGGGAATATTAGTATTTAAACTAAAGTAATTAGAAATCATTTTAGCTATATCCATTTATGTAATATGATTTTCAATATTAAATGGAAGTAGCTGAAACATTCAGAATAATTTTGTAAAATGAAGATAATTAATATAAAATAAATAAAATAAAAAAATTTTAAATTTTTACTCTTTTAAATACTATTCTTTACATTAAATAATAATGATTAAATTTATAATTTCTCTTTGAACATATTTTTATTTAAATGTGTTTTAACAAAATGCCAAACACTTTTCCTTTTTACAAAGGAAAATGCCAACATACAAATACAAAATAAACAAGATGTAAACTAAATAAAAAGGGTAACAACACTGAACGAATGCCGTTATTTGAAGGGGAGAAACTTTTTAATAGATTTAAATAAAATGTAAAGGAAATTTTTTTTATTTGTAGGTGTAAAACTTATATGACCTTAACCAACAAACATAATTTCTTTTGTAAATATTTGAAGTCTTCACTTTGATCATTAAAAATAAAAAAAAATACATAAATCCAATTTGTCCTTTGATAGTTGCTGTTATGTTTGCGAATATTTATGATTTAAAATAAATATTTTTCAAAGTGGAGTCATTTTCCACGTAAATATATGTTTTATAAGAAAAAATAAATGTAAACTTAATCAAAGGTTTAGTGTAAAACCTTAAGCAAGAAATGAAAAAGTAAAAGAATACAACTTTTTACATTAAATTTTAAAATATTTAAAAAATTAATTCACAATGTTAAAGAAAAGTTTTAAAAATAAAACTGAATTAATATTATTCATAATACTTAATGAAAAATCTTCCCCCATAGACGAATGGTTGATATACATATACATATATATCAATGTTCGAAGCGCAGAAATTAAATTTCTGAATATTTTTTACTGCCACCTTGATGGCATATGTTTCGGCTAGGAAGACGGTACACGAACTGTGTAATCTGAGAGACATCGAAATGTCTAAATCATCATTGAAACTACCCGATCCGGTGCCAGTATCTGTCCTTATCAGGTCTGAGTATTTTTTTTGATGGGCGTGGCTAACAAGTTACCCATTAATGCCAGTATATTGTCCTCATAACGAAAAGACGCGCAACAAAAAAAATATCTTCTCTATATGGTTTTTATTTCTCGAATAGTTTTGGAAGTTTAGTTTCTCGTGATTATCAAAGAGTAGAAGCAAAGAATGCTTTTTTGTTATAAGGTTTGGACTATATAATCAAGAACCGGTATTACATGATATGTGGTATATGATAACCAAAGGATGAAGATTAGTACAATATTTTTTGTAGCACAAACAGAGGTAAAATAAAAGAAACCCGAACCAAATTTCAATGGTCTCGTACGGTACATGATTTCATCTAACCCATACAAAAACGTTCTCTCGAATATAGCTTTTTAAATATTACATAAATACCTTTAAATAAATAAGAATAATGTTAAGAAATTTACGTTATTATAGTTGCGAGGATTGATTTCCAAATCCCCCTTTTTACCGAACCTAATATCTTTTTTCAATTGCCCGGAAATTCCGTGTCATATTTTGATACCAACATTAAAAATTGTAATTTGTGTCATTATCAAAGTGTTGTACGGATCCTCTCATCATCACTAAACAACTTCTAATACAAAAACTATTCTGGAAATCACAAATGTTTCATATAATTGTCTCAATTAATCCTAAGTAGTAGATTGTTGTCGATGACTGTCCAAGAAATAGTCATTGCTTTCTGGCTCCAGGACTCGATAGCCAGAAGTCCTGACTCTACAAGTGGTATTGAGACCACACTGAGATTCCTAAAACTCAATTCTACCGTCATCTCATCAGGGGGTTGGTGGGTGAAAATTCTGAAAGCAAGAGGGAGTGCCTCGTCCAAACACGAATATAGTTTTACCTGCGCATTCATCCGCCATGTAGTTATTCGTACACCATCTGCGATCTTACAATTAGGGTATATACAGGGCCTTGAATGCTGCAAGGTAATATATAATGACATTCAAGTGGGTTCCGAGTGCGGCAGAAATTATAAATTTCCTGAATCATGTAAGTTCACTGCCATTCAAACGGTCGAGTGCAATGAGTGTTGCTGCGTAATAAAGACGATGCAGCGAATTTTGGTATACGTAGAAAACATCGATAAAGGTTCTAAGTAATCGTACGAAAATGAGTTGCCAGTGCCTGCGCTGCAGGATGGCGCGCCTCGACGGCATCTAGATTGTCTTAAAGTAACCATAGTTTGGTCGTCCCATGTGTTTCCTTGAGGTGGCGGACCGGCTGATGACAGAAATCGAGTTGAAAGATCATCGTCCTAATTAGAGAAAGGGAGACAAAAAAATAAATAAAAAGTTTCCTGTATACGAGCTGATCTGCCTAATTCATGTCAAAATAGTGCGATCGTTACCAGAGCGCGGAGAGTTGAGTTGCCCGAACTTATTTGTGCGCGTTGAGCGGAACTTGCCATCGGATATTTCTAATGAAAATATGAAAAGGGAAGGCATGGTCGAAGCAGGTAAGTCCCAGACTTGACCTGGGATTTGAACTCAGTTGAAATCCAGTAAATTAATGAGGACAAGGCCAATTTTCGCACTTTATTTAGAATGTATATAATGTGTTTCCGTGGCTGACTGCCTTTCGTACCATACAAGAGCTCCGTAGGTAGAGAAATGGATCCTATTTTCTGCAGTATACAGTCCCAATGATAATATAGCGGTAATAGACCCCCCCCAACCTTTTTCCCGACAGTTTGGCAATGATTAGATACACATAGTGTTCCGGAGCTTAGTATAGTTCTATTGAATAGCACTCAATCGGTTTTTGTGGATTTAGACCCCAACCATTAGCCTTAGCTCATGTCAGTAAAGACACCAAGAGCTGTCCCATGAGTTCACCAAAAATCGTGAAAGAGAAGATCCTTTTGTGTCTGGATTGAGAAGCAAACATCATCAAGAATCAAGCCACTGCCTTAGTGCCTCTTATTGTCAGTTCAAGAAAAGGACTTTGTCCATAACAAGGATCACAAGAAGTGGTATCTGTCGGAGTACTCAGACCTAAACGGAATTGGAATGGCTACGTTTCCGAATTTTGTGTCACTGCTATTCCTTAAGCCAAGCCTATATAAACCGTGTTCATTGTTTATTGTATGACATTATAAAAAAGTTGTCCTAGAAGTATGTCCCTGGGTCAAAATTTCTTCTATTTTGTTGGAGTCCTACAGGAACTGAAGATTAAATTTGTCTTTTTCATACGTAGGACTTCCCCCATATTTTGAGAAGAATCTCATTCGTTGCTCACATGAAAAAGTTGTTCATTACATAAGTGTTTGAAAAACAAAAACAATTTAGAAAATAGGCCTTCATTCATGATCATAATATTCTTGATAATTATGATCAAAAAACTTTATTTTTGTAAAACATCACTTTAGCTATACTTGCAAGTATATTTTTTTAATAATAGAATTTCTTAAAGCTTTCGTAAAACAAGTATGAGATTCAAAGTTTATAATAGTAGTTAATAGTCGCGTACTGTGCATTATCTTCCAATACATATGAAATGCGTTAAACTGTTTTCTTCCTACAGAACTAATTCGCTTTATTCTCAATATGTATGTTAAATTATTTATTTATATTGTTTCTCTATATAGCCAAACACTCTAGTTTACACTCATTCTTAAATTGAGATTGTTATATATTTGGCTGTACATTTGGCAGATCATATTCACAGTTCACGGAAGCACATGTCAACATTTAACCGTAGATGGGACTTTACTGCAAAATACGTACAGAAGAGATTGTGTTCCTCTTGATTGTGGAAAATTTCCACTAACATTAACGTGTATTTATTAATGTTGTTGTTAAGTAATTGTGAGTAAATTTTACTACTTGTTGTGATTAAGAACTTAAGCAATGTGTGTTTAATTTTGATAACTTGTATATTTGCAACAACTAATACATATACTGCCACTAGAGCTACTAGTACAAACTGCAAGATGATTACACAACAGCGGAAATGTTGGCGATATGTCAAGCAAACAGCAGCTGGAAATGTAAGCAGCAGCAGTGGCAGAGTATTATCTAAACATTCCCTAGACAATGTAAACACAAGGAAATTAATACCAGTGTGTTATTATAAAAGAGGAGATATGGTAAATGGAAATTTAAATATATATACCTAAAATCATCACAAGATTTTTGTTTGCTTTGTTTACATCTACGCCAACATTTTTTTGCTTTTTTACATCACTCTAACATCTTCTAAGTTCAACACTATTTAGATAATCAAAAATGTAAATACTCTTTTATTAGATATTGACCCCAGCTGTTCCATGTAGCATACTCTTCAACATATTCTAGTAATACGTCCAAACACCCAAAGATCGGCAAAAACACACATAAATAAATTAAAAGGAATGAATTTTTAAGTCAGCCTCATCAAGCAAAGAAAACAAGAAGGGCACATTCCTAGTATTAATACTTTCAATATTCATGTGAAGCGAAATAACTCATTAGTGACTTCATTACAAATTTTCGTTCTAATGCATCTGCGAGTGCAAATGATACACAAAATGAAATTCAAAATAGCGAGTTTTGTACTAAACATACCGCTGTAAACTTAATGTAAAAACCCATATTTTTTTTTCTCTCCACAAACCATTGTAAACAGACATATAAGCAACCAACACCTGACAGCCTCATACATTTGCACTTACTTTTACATCAGTACTTAGAACATCAAATGTAGTTAATGCGAAATCGATTAGTTTTAGTTTGAATAAAGATTGACATTATTGTTGCATTCTGTTAGATGTCAGACTACTTAAATACTGCTAGAGCGATATCAAGAACCGGAAGGGTGGATAATAAAGTGAAATGATTTTTTTTGTTATTCTCCTTTGATATGTCTATTATTGCTAAGGTTAATAGAGAGGAATTGAGGAGATAATGGAGTTTTGAAAAAAAAAAAATGTTGTTGGATTTATATTGGAGGAGATTACAATATGTTTAGTAAGATAGTAAGTTTATTTGGAGTTATGAAAGATATATTAAAGGCAAGTTATTTAAGAGACCAATTCCCAAGATCCACAATTATACGCGACTATATATCTAAATATATTATATATTGTCAAATCAATTTCCAAAAAAATATATACACAGAAACAAAGTCACCATTGAACAAAAAATGAAATGAAAATAATCTCATTCAATCAAAAAACTGCTCAAATTCTGCAACCTCCATCGCAAAAGTGATTAAGTATCAATATATATCAAACGAGAAAAACAATTCCCAATATAAAAGGAATTAATTAAATCAATGCAGAGTGAAGTATTGAATGAGAGTAAAAGTCTATAAGGAAATAAAAAACCTCGACAAAAGTGTATTTGTTTATTTGTGATTTCATGAGAATATATTCATTAAATTTTGATAAGAATTAAACAATTGTTAATTTGAAAAATAGATCGGTAATACATTTTTTGTGTAATATATCAAAACTACATCAGAAAAAATTACGAACTTTAAAGTTTAATAATGGTCAGCCGAAAATATTACAAAACCCAAAAATTTCTGGAATAAATGCTAAACTTTTCCGAAGTCCGGTAGATTTTGATTAAAATTTTAATTTAAAGATAATTTTAAAATTTCATTCGTTTGTCGATTAGTCTTTGGGATTCGAATAATATAGTATAAAATCAAAACCTTTCATAACAAAAATTGGGTCCATAATTCGGGTAGGGGTGTCCTTGACTAGTGTTAGTTATTAGGCCTGTCTTTATTTTTGTAGTCATAATCTTAAAGTTACTTTTCACAAAAGTCCAAAATTATTATATGTGTTCTAAAGAATTTTATTTTATTTTTATTATTTTTTATTTTAGAAAAAAATTGTGTAGATACTCTTTCGCAGAAAAAAAAAACGTCGTCTTTGTAATTATCAACATTAAAGATTGATTTATTTTTTGGCTCGGTAAAGGATATGAGCTCAATTTTCAATTCTAATAAGACGATTCCCTAGTTAGAAAAAATAATGAATCCAGTCGTGAAGTTACCCTGGGATATAGTGTATGAAAAAACTAGAGGCTAAAATATGCCCAATATTATGGTGCTAAAAATAATCGCACAAACTATTAAAAATAAATAAGGACATTAATATCATGTTTTTTAATAGGGTCTTACAGCGGTAATTACCAAAAACAACGAGTAGTGTAAAATATTCCATAATCGATCGAAAAACAAAACATTTTGCGGAAGCCGATTAAAAATTCATTTTATGCCAGAGGATCCTACTTGAACCCCCTTAACTCCGATTACTGGGGCGTTGTTGTGGCTTCCCTTCAAAATTTTACATTATAACTTTCTCACGATTTATCAAGATTTTGTATACATGTTTTTTCTGTTCACAGTCATAATTAACTAGTATACTCGAGATGAAACCAATTCTGAAGGCCAACCTATCCCCTGTACCCGCTAGCAATCTGTCCTTCTTCGAATAACATAGAAAAAAGATAAGAGATAAACCTGCAATAAATTTATTAGATATCTCCAAAGTCACAATATAGAAAATTGTTAACGAAAAACTTTTTGAAAAATCACTGCGCACTCTATTTTTATATCTGAAAAGTTATCGAATAACTTACCTTATAAAGAAAAGAAATAATCCTTTTTTTTATTTTTAACTATTAATACCAGAGTACTCGCCAAATAATAGAGAAGACATATAATAATAAAATAAAAGTTATCATTAAAATATTTTTATAATATGAAAAAGGTATTTTTATACTAACTATATAAAAGACATAGTTGTTAAAACTTTACTTTCTAATAGAATAGTGATCAATGAACTTGTTTTTGTTCGAAACTATAATTTTTCTACAGAATGTATCGATAACTTTTTGTTAGTATATTGAAATACATTTATCTCTCTAAAAGTTATATATGAAAAAGCAAAGTCGATAAATTTTTGGTTATGTTTGAAATTGATCAATTACTTCCTGTATTGCTGTACAAATGTTACTCGTATATGATTTCATACAAAAATGTTTAAATATATATTATGATTCAGTGAACCATATTGAAATATTGATTGTGTGTAATCATTTAATGATAAAACGGAATCATAAACGTTGCTATCATGAACATGGTATTATTCAAATCAAAGAGAAACGGCTGTACAATCACTGAATAGTTGTGGTGATCATGGTGTGACCATGTTTTTTTTTTTTTTTTTTCGTGTACAAGTAGATTAGCATTAATTAAACTACCAACGCTTAGAAGTTGCAGAATAATGCTGAATGTCACTTTTCTGCTAAACCTTGTCAAAGGAAATGTGGATTCTGAATTCCTTTTAAAAAACATCTACTTTAACGTTCCTATTCGTCCATCGCGGAGCTATCAACCAATACAAATTAAATTTTTTCGCATTGACTATGCTAATGCTGATTCATTAAGGAGAATTTGTATCACTTTTAATGAATTCTATCAATTTATTAATTACGCTCAGAATTTAAATGTTGTTAAACGAAATATTATTATTTTTCTGAACAACTAATTATAAAAAATTGTATTCGTAAATAATTATGTATATATTTTTTTATTTAATGGTAAATAAAAAAATATATACATAATGGTCTGAAGGAAAATTTTTTTCCGTTGACTTAAATAAATAAATAATAAAAAATATCAATTACATTTACATTCTGTAGAAAAATTATCGATATGATTTTATTTAAAAATCGATCACTTTTTGCAAAATACTATAGCAACTTTTATTGCTAAGAAAAATAAAAATTGAAAGTTATTAAAGTGTTATTTCTGTTGAAAATTAATCGATGACTTTCTAATTCCATAAGAAATTATCGATAACTTTGCATTTCTTAAAAAAAGTGATCGATGATTTGCACTTCTTATCGAGCTTAATTAAAAAAAAATTGTAACTTTTCAAATTGCCATCACCATTACATAAATTTCCTTCAGTTTCTATTTATACTCCAAACACAAACTTCCTCATTATCTCGATAATTACAATTTCTAAAATCTTAAAATTAAAAGTTAAATATTTATGTTTTCCTATAATCCTAAAAACACATTGAATACAATCATTTTAATGCCTTCATTCGTTACATTGTTCAAAAAAAAAAATCCGTTAACGTTGCCAAACGGAAACAGAGTAACACAATTTTAATGCGAATATTATGCCATTTTGATATAAAAAATAAAAATCTTTATCTTTTATATTTATTTAAAGTTAAAGTTACGAAAACAATTTCAATTAAATTTCATTAATTCTAATTAAACGAGAACAATCACTATGTTGCTTAATTTTACAAGAACTTTCACTTTAAATGTTGAGCACACTTATAGGAAGGAGAGATATAACAAGAGAGAAGCAGGCGTATAGTGTCTTTGAAAATAAATAAATAAAGATGGACGGAAGGATGAATGAACGAACGAACGGAATAATTGTGAGCTACATGTAGAGCGAGAAATGTTTCTTGGCATTGAAATGCTAAACAGGCACACATTTGAGGCCAACTAGTTATTTGTGAGTGTTTTTCCTTAACACATAGTAATGTACAGTGGGGTATATAGTTTTAAATTTAGAATTTATAATATATAAAGATATAATATATAAAGATAAAATTGTGAAGATTTAAGCCAGTCTTGATTTAATTTTCATTTTCATAGTTCTCTTTTTACTTTTTCTTTAACTGACCCCACTGTGCAATGAAATGCTTGGTGTTTATAGGTATAAATGTAGCTAAATATTTTGTATTACAATATTTGAAGCAATTAAGTTAAATTGCCCATGATATTAGCATGATTTGAATCTTGTTCAGAACAATGTTTTCAGTATCTAGTTTCATTATATTTAGTTGTATACGCCATTGTTTTTCTTTTTTCCTCTATTTTATTTCTGTTTTGTCTGTGGTAATTTATATGTTTCTATTGTTTTATAATGACTTAGTATTGGGTGCGTAAATAAGTAAAAGGCCTCAAAGATTAAAAAGGAATACATAAAGGGAAACTAATGAAGAAAAACCACAATTCATTCATAGTTACCATGAACATTTTTTCTAAGTTTCTTACTTAACTAAAATCTTTTTAATCATTTATCTTTTCCCTTAGAATATCCGTTATACCCCTAATATTTATTTATACACCACAAAAATAATAACAATAATACCAACCATAATTTAATGAAAATTTATTGAATTTTAATGAAAAAAAAAATATAAACAAATCTTTCCTTCTCAGTTTCCCCCTTTTTATTTATTTAATTCATATAAAAGTGGTAACGAATACGAATGAATTTAAATTTTAATTAATTGCTAGGACTTATAAATAATTTATATTTTCGTTATTTATTTAAATATTCCAAACAAAAATACAATAAAATATTTAATAAACCATAAAATGATAATAAATGAAGGCATACAAAATTACGTTTGCTCATTTTTAAATTATAAAAATCATTAAAAACTGGTTCAATTTCAGGTAATTTATTGCTATGGTTATGGTTTGTAAGTTCAAAATAAATTAGTTTTATTAAAACTGTAAATTGATTGAATGAGATTTTCAATTTTAAAATGTACAAAGAACGCTAAAGGCAAAATATAATTAGGTAATAAAACTGAATTTAATTTCGTCAAACATATAGTAGATATTAATTAAATTTTGAACAGGTGACTGTCAAAGGTGAAAGTGAAATAGTTATAAGTATTCAAATCATACATTTGAGTCGTTATATCTTCTTGGTGCAAGCACTAATGAACAAGAAACCTTTATTTTGTACTAGTGCACGCAAAGAAAAAATATTGTCCAGGTGACCTTTATGGTCACCTGGACAATAGCAACATACTATGATTGTAATATATATTACAATCATAGTATGTAAGCAACATACTATGATTGTAATATATGATCCCAGGCAGTGTTGCCAGAACTTCTCAGAGAAAAAGTGCTAAATAGGTATTAAAAAAGCGCAATTTAGCAAAAATAAGTGCTAGATGACTTTTGAAAAAGTACAATTCTTTCGAAAAGGTGCTAAATTTTAAATGTAATTTTTGTTAAATGACATTTTGGAACAATTTGTATGGTTTAAGTACATTAACTTTATATCTTCATATTCGTACTTTGGTAGATTTCTAATTTCATAAATTAGTATGTCTTATTGAGAAATGTATAAAATAATTTAAAATAATAAGAAAAATGTTTTACAAGTAGTTTAAAAAACACATGAAAATTGCTTCTTCTACTTTGGCGTTACGACCAGCTATTTTCGTTTCAAATTGTCACCTCCAGAACTAGTTCTCTAGAAGTTTGAGCTAGCTATTACCCATTCTGTGGAACAGCTACAGAACTATTTATTTAATCAATTATTTCTGTTCGAAATTGTCACATTCAGTTTTAGTACTATAGATACGTTAGGGAAGGGTTACAGAACCTTTTTTTATTCTTTTGTAAAGGCCACATTTAAATTCAATTATTATTTTTTTTTTCTTTTTATTCTCAGAAGTGATATTAATCTTAAACCACTAGTTCTCTAAAACATTCCTTAAAACGAATATAGAACCACAAATAATTTCTATTCCATTAG
>MINK01177997.1:5603-22221 GCA_001735545.1 Phormia regina
ATATTTATGATCATTAAAGCTCTTTTCCGTAGTGCACTTGTATGAGGACAAGTTAAAATAATAAACCGATTATGATAAATTTCAATGGGATCCATCCTTGTGCCAAAGTTAATATTCGTGGCAAATTTCATCATGACATCTTTGAAATTGCGAACTATACTGTATTCACAAGATAAGCACCCGGCCGGACGGAAAGACGGACGTTGGTAAATCAATTCAGTAACTGATTCTGATTCGAACGGTATAATTTAAGTTTCAAGATTTGTTCTGTGCTTTATAAATATCAGTTTCATAATCGTACAATAATAAAACGACGGTTATGTTTTCTGAGAAGCATAATCCCTCATAGTGGGCAGTTGGTATATCAGCAGATAGTAATTGTCACAAAATTATGTGTAGCCAGCAAATTAACGTTTCACTTACAACCCTCTAGTAAGGATTTGAGTCATATATTACAAACAAAATATTAATATTAAAGGCCCTAAGAATACTACAGGCTTCAACTCTAAATATTGGCGGAAAAGTCCGTTATCATATTTTACTATAAAATTTTTAAGTATGTATTTGTAAAGGAGATGTATTTGTAAAGGAGTTACATTATCTAGCGTGAAGCATTTAACTTAATAGTCCTCATTTAGGACTATTTGTTCGTAGGATATTATAACTCCTTAGTGGAAAAAAATAAATAACCCATAGTCCTCATAAAAGAAAACATAAAAAATCGAAGAAATAAAGCATGTAAAGTGCTAAAATACTCCTATGAATTTTCCTGAGGCAGAAACATGACGGAGGAGTACAGACAGCAATAATTTAATCCAACAACCTCAAAATTAAAATCTATCATAATTTCGCTACCTACAAACACTCACCATGATGGAGTAGTAGGATTATCGCTGACCTCTTGGACATACATATGTTTTATAAAAGAAAATTGTATATTGACCATCTAATTCCTCTCACGGAAGATCATATGCCATATGCAAATATGCATTAGATCTGCTTAAAACTTCTCAGCAAAAAAAAAAAAACAATAAAGAGCTTCCAAAAAAGAACAGTTTCACTACTTCAAAAATGGAACGAAGTGCATATTTTGAACCTTTTTGGAAGTTCCTAAATATTACTTCGAAAAAAGTAAAAATAAATTAAAATTTAGCGAGAAAAAAATTTAATAACTTCTGCAGCTCTTATGCATCACTAAATTTATAACTTTTTCAGCTCTTTTTCAGTTCTGTTTTTGCTGGGTTATTATTAATATCAATCTGTTTTCACAATAATTATATATTTAGAGTGCAACTAAAAAGTAAATTTTTTGGAAAACAAGACCCTTTCTTTTACTTATCTGTATATAAGTTAGAATCAGCCTTATAATTTATTTGTTAATAACTCCTAATAAAAATTTCCTTAGATAAACTGCTCAATAGCATAAAAATATAAAACAATTATAAACATATCTTTCCTATAACAAATTTAACATAAATTAAAGTTAATTTAAAGCCAAAATAACAATATTATTTTATTTTTTCCTATCTCCATCTAAATCTCTATAATCTGCCTTAAAAATAAAATTTAAATTTTCTCAGTTAAATAAATATTTAGAGTATTTTATTTGTCTTTTCATTTGTATTTGTCTTTGTTTTTTTTTTTTTTTAGCTGTAGCAGCAATTTTATATATTTATATATAAGTAGCACATTTTGTATATACAATTTATTTGCACTTTTATTTTTATTTTATATATATATTTTTTATTTTAATTTTATTTATTTGTTATTTACTTACAATTTGTTTACTTGGCCTAAATGTGTAATGCAGCACCTCATTGCCAACACCAAGGCTGCCATTATTACTTTTTAATGAACCTAAACTAGATACACCATCCACACTACTTAAAGCTGAACCATTTGTTATGCCAATAACACTCCCACTACCCATTGTTACGCTACCGTCTGTAACAGCATCCGTTGTGCAATAATCACGTTGCAATAGTCTCGCTGATGGACTACGGAATATAGGTGAAGCCAACATTGACTTCAATGGACGTTTTTCTGTAATTAAATTATATAATATAATATTTAGTGTACTTATATAGTAGATATGTATATAAGTGTATAGTTACTTATTTAATGAAAATAAATTCTAGATTAAATTAAAGTGGAAAAAGAAAAAAAAATAAAAATAATAATTTGTTTAATTAAAGTTTTAATTTAAGTAGCTTTTCTTAGCAGGGAAGGATTGTTGTATAGAAAAAATTAAAATTATTTATTTTTTCATTTATTTATTTATTTTTCACTTTTTATCTTTAATACATGATTGTAATCATTTATCATCTAAAAATCAATAGCAACCAATAAACGGCCAATAAAATTATCACAATAATTAAATTTCATTTATAAGTTGTAAAACAAAAAAGTATTGAAATATTTTTGGCCAAAAATACTTGTTAACAAGCTGGCAATGAATAGTGTCAACATCAACTTTAGTTATTTGCCAAATTTGTAGTAAAAAAAAATATATATTACTTTCCCCGCCTCACACAAAAGTACTTTTAGTCCTATGTACTATTTAACATTGTGAAGTTGAAAACTAATACCAAAAATAAAATGTAAATTATTTAACAACTCTACCGTACAACATAAAATTCACAAAGATACCTTTAGCTATAAATTTTGTTTATTATACTTGAATATTAAAGTCATATAAACTGTATTATATAACTTACCATATTGATTTGGTATAACATCAGGATCTGTATCATCGCCTTCAGGGGGATCACCCATTATTTGTGGCGATTGACGGTGATGACTTTGTGTTGTTGACCTTAATGTTGAAGTATCCATTACACCAATACCAATACTACCGCCCGTTGGCGATGTACTACCACCACCAATTTGTATTTTACCATCACCATTTGATTGTAATAGACTATGATGGGCCTGATGATTATTTTGCTCATAATGATTATGATGATTCGGCTGTAATGGATCTAATTGACAATCGGCGGGTATAGAAAGTTGTGTATGTTTGGTAGGCTTTAAATTGTTGTCATTTGCTCTGTAAAGTAATGAAGGACGAAAGAGAAAAAAAAATTTTTAATATTAAAAATCTAAATAAGTACATTATAAATAAGGCACGAGTTGTAAATATTAGAAAACGAAAGTTAAATAAAATTATTGTGTACTCAATAGACTAAAGATATTAGGCGAAAAAAAAAAAACAATATTTAAATTATATATATATTTTTTATTTGTACTCATACTTAAAAATGTAACTATAAAAAGAAAAGTGACATCTTTAAATTGTAAAGAAAAAAAAATAGGAAAACTGAAAAAAGATATTTTATTCTAACAGCTGCCTCAACTTAAATACAACATGACGCCTACTCATCAAAATGTATAACATTAAATAAATTAACCCAAAATAAAAAAAGAATACAATATTTTGTTGTTGTTGTTGTTTGTTAGGGTGTCTGGTCTTTTTGGTGTAATATTACAATAACTACTAACATCACCCCCCAAAAAATTTTTAAGGACTGGCCATGTGATTGCTAAGCGTTGACAGCCCCTGTCAAAAATATAACCTTTAAACATTAATATTAAGCAAATGATCCTTTTTTTTTGTTTTTTTGCCAACATTACATTTAATTTTGTTTTATTTTTCTTCGTATTGTGCTTCTTCTTCTTATTATTGTTATTATTGTTTTTGCTGCTTTATTTTTCTAGCCATTGTAGCGTTAACTATAGACTATTAGTTTACGCTTTTAGCCTAAAGATATTTATATTATTACGTACATTGTATTTCGTATGCCAGTTTGGTCAAATGTTGTTACTATTTTTCTTTATGAAACAAAATCATGTGGAAATATTAAGGGTTTCCTTTTCTTTCGTCATTTTTTGTTTTAATATTATTTCCGTTCCGTTTTATTCTATTTTGTTATATGAAATATGTTGTCAAGTATTCGATTACTTTTAATTAAATAAAATTGCCCTTCTACGAAAAACGAAAAAAAAAAACAGAAAACTTCAAATGTTTTCTTGAAAGTTTCAACATGTAATTTATTTTAATACCAGAGCTAAACAACATTAAGAATAATGTTAGGGAGAGCAGTTTAAGTTCGTGAATATAATAGGAAATGAAAATAATCAAATGAACGGACAATTTATAAATATAGTTCCTTTTTGATTAATAATGAAGTCATGCGATCATTTTATATTGTAAAGGTATTTAAATAAAAAATAATTAGTTTAAATTAAATGTGTAAACAAAATGGAATATCATTGTAAAAATTACAAAGTAAAATTTGCCTAGTCTGAACGCATAACAATATTTTCAGAAATCATAATTCCTACTAATTTTATATCAGAAAACTAAGGTTTCCCTTTTCTGTTTCTTTAACAAACTCTAACTTATATTTAAATATATTTCACTTTTAACCCATACATAATTTCTTTAACAACTAGTAATTTGATAACTTTTCTTTTCTGTTTGTTTTTATTATTTTAAACCAACATATAACCAAATTATGGCCAAAACCTTTTGGTCATAACTAAAGGGTTTTTGACATTTAACCAAAATATATACAATAATTCATTCAATATGTGTTATAAATTATAAAGTTATTAAAAAAATAATAATTTTAAAAACTTACCGATTTGAAAATCTTCTATAAATAGCTGCCAATATTATGCAAGATATGGCAAATAATAAAGCACAAAATAATGTTAGACCAGCTAAAAATGGTGATAAAGGAACGGTTAAACCATTGGAAGCACCTGTAATAAAAAATAAAATAGTTTTTAATTTATAAACTTAAAGATTTTACAAAATTCAAGAATGAAATTCATGATCAAAGCATATAAAGTTGTCTAAAATTTTGAAGAGCACGAAAATAAAAATCAGGTCACAGAAACTGAAATCAGGGCACGAAAATTAAAACCAAACTTAATACATATATCTACACAATGTATAACAAATGACGAAATGTTTTAGCAAAATTTATGCAGCTTCTTGTTAAAAATTTTTTATGTTGCTAATGCTCGAGGAAATAATGATTCAGAAGCTGTNAATTTTTTTTTTTTTAATTTCTGAAATGAAAGCTTTTTGCANTTGCNACAAAACAAGAAAATCTTTTGGTACTANCANCNCTACAAGTACCGAAATATACATTAAATAATGTGAAAAAAGACTTNTTGCTTTCATAAGAAATCACAATGTGTNCACACTTTTTTTAGCCCGATTTGGTATCATNANACTANNNTAGAAAAAGCTCTGGAGTGGTAGCAAACAANAACATATTTTTTGTACCAAGAGAAGTGAATACTCCAATTTGTNCGGAGATAATACCAGAGGAGANATATGAAATGAAAATTATTTGCTTCGAATATTAAGTTAATGCTAACATTTGTATGGGACTTGTGCTTATTAATGTAAATTCCGGAATAGGTGTTCATATGAAAATTATAGAACAAACTTTGGCACAAAGATTAATACATATTAATGCATCTATACATAATTTCTTTGCATAAAATTTCATTAAAATATTTCCATTTATAAGGCATTTATGACCAAAAAAAAGACAATTAGGTTATAATATTTATATAGAGGTTAGGTGAATTAATTCACCGATCATAATCAATTTCTATGAAATTTTTCCTTTTTTTTAAATAACTAGGAATTTGTATCAAATTTCATGTGGAAATTTACGAATTTTAATTTATTTACAATTTCTACATGAACAGATAGCAAGACGGACGAACAGACATCGTTAAATCGACTCAGAATGCGATATTTACCCACAATTTACAATCGATGAGCTCTTTAATGTATTAAATATCGTATAAGGGATCCCTATGTGTAAATCCATATTATGGATTTGTTATTAATTATTTCAATAGTTTAATTATTTGTAAAATTAAGGTTGCACTATATATTGAAGCATATCTCGAAAACTACTTGTCTGATTTTATTCAAAAAAATATTAAAAAATTCCAATTAAAATTATCTTCAAGTCATCGCTATTTTAATTTTTGATTCGGTCAACAACAGTAGAGATATAAAAGCTTTTTTTCCAGAAAAAAAAATTAAATTTTGTACAAAAATGTAAAATATTTTTTGTTTTAATCGTAATACTTTGAAAGTATTAAAAACTCAAATTTTTATTCTTTAGTTATAAAGGTGAGTTTCTTGCAAATAAAACGAGACTTATCTCATTAAAATCATTAAAAAGTTTTTATTTTATTCACAAATTGCTGAAAAGGTAAAATAAAACATAACTTTGTTGAAGATTTTTTATTTTACTGAGAAACCTGTGCCGCAGAATTACCCAGCATTTTAATGGTGACAATTAGCCCGCTTTTAGACAGTAAGATTCATTGGTGTATAGTCCTGTCTGCCGCTCTCCATCTGCCCCTATTAAGCATATTAGCAATTAACACTTTACTAACTCTAAGGTTTAAGCGGGAATAAGATGAAAAGAAGAATTAAAAACTTTTAATAACTGACTCTTTGTGACCAGTAAAGTGGTAGCTTTAAAGTGGCTGTGTATGTAAAAAAGGCCACCTTTTGGTCTTTGAAGTGGCTATTTGTCCTTAGGTAATCGTGGAGTTTATTGTATGTGGCAAAAAGTAACACTATAAAGTCGTTGAGGTGGCAATAGACTTTCTCCTAGGACAAGCCCATGTTAAAGTGACTAGTCACGTATTTAATAGAGTGACTAGTAGTACCCTAATGTAGTCAGTTGGGTAACTTGTATGCAAATGACACCATAGACTGCAGGGTAGTGTTTCCCTGTGTAAGTAATGAAACAACCTTAAACAAATTTATGCAAAAAATACTATAATTAACTATTTTTGTAGCTGAAATCTAAAAAATGGTATTTTGAGTACCTATAATATTAAAAATTTAAAACATTTTTAAAACACTTCTCTGTGTTATGTGTTAAGATAAAAAAACTAAAAATTTATACCATATGTTTACCAATCAGCACCATATTGTTGTCAAACTGCCCAATAATATTCACATTCAATTGAATGTATTTAATAGTTAAAAAATAATAGCAAAATTTTGTTTCCTTAGTGTCCCTTAGTTTAGTGATTTTATTCAATAAACTTTAATCCTAATACCATAATATACATCAGTACTTTCTATTGTTCTTGCTTAATTGTACACAGAAAAAAAATATTTCAAATTATTTTTTAATAAAATTATTAATTAAATTTGTATCGAACTTTAATTATATTATTAATATAATTAATTTTCTAATTGATTTGAATTTATATTTTAAACAAATTAAAATAAATATAAAGAAAAATTAAAAAAAAATTGTCTATAAAAATATAGAAATGAAATAAATTTGGAAAACGTTTCAACAATTTTCAGCTCATTGTGTCAATTTAATAAGAGGCAGTAATAACAAAATCAATTTTTGTAGTTATTAATATTATCATTTTGATGATTGGAGCAAAAGCAATTAAAAGTTAATCAGTATTAGCAATTTCGTAATTGAAGACGAATTCTACTTTTTTCTGTGTAATAAAATGTGGTATAGATTATATTAAATAAGTGGATTGATAAGCCATAAATTATTGGTAATTATAATTATTCTGTGTTCCACTTTGACGTGCTTCACTTTTCGACAGAATTAATTATATAATAATTCTTTAAACAAAGTCCTTATTAAAAAATTAGCGCTTATTTCTGCTTGAGAGTTTGGTGAAAGTGAGAACAGGAATAGCCCTGAATATGTTAAAAATACATTCTATATATCACCCAACCCAAGATTATTCCTATTTCATAATACCAAAATGATCCTATAAGGGACATAAGTTATAATATCTTCTACTTTTATCATCTAGTTATCACTAAAATACAAAAGATTAAACCAGTTAGTAAAACAACCATACACCCAAATAGTTATAAACACACACTGATATTATAAGGGATACAAAAAATTAAATAAACAAAACTACAGAAACGGAAACTACGAATTAAAATACAAAAAAAAAATGAAACTATTCATACCAAAACAACTGCAATGCATACCTTAACTATTATAAACAAAAGTCAATTGCATGTGTATTGCAAAACAAAAGACTTTTCGAAAAAAATGCACGAACTACAAACAATTTTACAGTTTCTCAGACAAAAGTAAAAATAAAATTATAGTTGCTCGAAATAAATAGTGAGCAAAAAAAAAAAAGGAGTAAATTTGAAAAAAAGGGAATAAATGCATTTTGGCTTAGAAAAATCTGCTGAAGTAGAATGTTCTATATACTAAAGTTCTATATACCTATATACATATACACAATGCCAGCTAACAATAAAACGAACTAGAGAGATGCAACTAAAAAGTTCCATGAATATCTGGAGAAATAAAGAAGAAGAAAAAAACTTTAACACAATAGCACAACAACTGGAAAAAAACAGCATAAATATTTGTTTAACTTTATTGTTAACGAAAAAATTCTATTACACAATAAAAAAAATGAAAAAAAAGAAGTAATGTTTCGTAGCAAGAGCAAAGTGCTAGAAGACATCTTACATATTTGTTGTAGTTTTTATTTTTGTTTTTACATTTCAATGGCAAAAGGTAAAAATCGTAGTTTTTTTTTTTTTTTTTGTTTTTGGAAATGTAAAGAGTACAGCAACTACTTTACTTTATGACTTAGAAGTTCTTTAATGATAGTTTTTAAGAACGTTTTAAAGTTAATTCCAAGACTTTTTTAGTTTCAAGTTTAATTTGATTTTGTTGTTGTATTTAGTATAGATTTTTGTAAAAACAAATGCTAAAATATTTAAATAAGAAAAATATTGATTTTTAGAACTTTTAGCTTTAAACTAAATATGTTTATATAATTAAAATATACCATAGTTAAAATACCCAATATAAAGTAACAGACAAAATTGGTAGAAGGATAACGTAGATATATGATACCGTAGATATCGTGGATATCGTGTGTTATCCCAATAGGAATTCAAACTATATAGTGGGCTTATATTCAAACAGAGCTATCTGCTGATTTACAACATTTTTTGACGGTAGGCCCTTTGATTTTGTGTCCTTAGTCGGTGGTATCAATTTCAAAAACTAATACTCAATTTTTTTTTACTATAAATAAAACAAATAATATTTTATTAAGAAGAAAGGACTATCTTGTGTAGATAGTCCTTTTTCACTATAATGTGATGAAATAACACAGGTCATCAACAAAAAGAATTGAATAACTACTATCTATATATATGATATAACTATATATTTGATATATTATGGTTTCAGTAGTCCAAAAATAGGCCAAATTTTAAATTCCACATAATTAAAGATAACTCAAAAATTGTTCGTCCTATATTATTGAAATAAATCTAGAAAAAATTATATTTGTACAGTTTTTAATGCTTCCATATACTGTGTTTCAATCGGCTCAGTCGTTTTGGTGTTATAATAAAAAAATTAACCAAAAAATATATTTATTTCATGAAAATATCAAGTTTTTTGTTTAAAAAAAATCATTAAAAATCGAAAAAGGCAACAAGTGTTTAGATTTATTACTTTATAAAAACGCCACATATAATAGTAATAAAATAAAATATTGATCATAAAATGCTATCAATTCTTTTCGAATTTATTTGCAATTAAGTAAATTCGATAATTTTCACAAAATTTCAGTTTTTTGATAGATGTATCCACTTATGTTGCCATAACTCAAAAACACATTCCGATTTTGTTAAACTAAATTACAAAAATTATGATCTTTTTGGATTTGTTAAGGTTTACATCGACACTCATACTATTAAACAAAATTTCGTTTTGTACAGCTTTTGTTTTAGAAATATTAGCAGAAAACTTCTTTTGTTTCCACTTTTTTAAGCCCATAACATTTTTATTTATAACGATTTTGACCATTTTCAATATCCCAAACAAAATCTTACACAGGATAATACATCAATATTTATAGTGCATTTTTTTCAAGCCTCCAAAATTTTTTGATGTTTGTTTGGCTTGTATATTTAGTTTCTGATTTTTTTTTTTTTTATAAAATTGCACACAATTTCTAATATAAATAATTTCAATTCACGGTACTAATGGGTACAAAATCTTTAATCAACTTTTTATACCCCCTCATAGGTGGCTGGGATTATGGTGCAAAGTGTTGATATTATTTACTTTTAGTCGATCTAAACGATGTCTCTCCGGTCTATCTGTACCCGCTGGATAGCCAAANNNNTTTATTTGCAATTAAGTAAATTCGATAATTTTCACAAAATTTCAGTTTTTTGATAGATGTATCCACTTATGTTGCCATAACTCAAAAACAACATGAGTTAGATTAGTCCCCACACAAATGTTCCCCTGAAAAAAGTTTCAACATTCAAACATATTTTAAAAATATAGAAATGGAATAAAGTTCTTTGCAAAAAGTTGTAGAATTGTAAATTTTTGCACCAAATTTTATAGAGATCGGACCAAAAATTTACCATATAAACCCCCTTTCCAAAATCTCTTAAAAGAGCATAAATCCCATACTAATACTAGTTCAACCATAGGAGGTCATTTCTGTTGACCGGATGTAGTTACTTGGTCCCATATATGAATTTGGAAAAAATATCAATGATAAATTAAATATTGTAAAACTTCTTAGATATATAAGTTTTATTGTAATCTTTTTTTTTTAATTTTTTTAGGATTTGCCTTTATGGCATATATATAACCTACATCATTCTGTATATTCATATAACAAAGTTGACAAAGTATTCTTATGAGGTAGCTGGAGCCAATGTGTTTGGTGTCTATGGGAAATATTGATCATACATAATTTTAATAGACTTTTTTCTTGGATTATAGAGAAATTTCTGTCAAGATGCACTGAAATTTAATTATACGATGTTTATACGGACACTCATATAGACTGATGGACAGACAGACTGTAAGTTGGCACTAACCGATTGAACTAAGAATCGATTCTTAGTTGATTGGCATACATTCAGGAGGCGGTAGACGTCAGGGGTGTACAGGAAAAATTTAACACAATTTTTTCAATATTTATCAAAATTTAATAAATATATTCAAGTAAAAATAAAATAAAAAATAAATTTTGGCACGATTTTATTGCCTATACACATTTATAATTTATTCAATCATCTACTTGATTAATTTAACTAATTGATTAATTGGAAACAACTTTTTTTTATTGAATGAATTATTTTCATATATATTTGTTAATTGGTGATTTTTTTCTCTCTGCTAGTATAGGTTATGAAGATTTCAGAATCATTAAAAGTTTCATATTATGTACTTATTTTAGCTATACAATTACTTCATATAGTTATATTGTTAAGCACTTATTGTAATGCAAAATTTAAAAATAAAAAACTCAATAAACTATTATATAGTACTTTTATAAAATTTTCTACCTTAAGCAGCTTATTTTCTATATTATACAACAATTGTAAAATATTTCTTAAACAATTGATACACAAACTAAAAATAAAGAGTAATATTACATTTTATGAAATAGATTTTAAGTGAAATCATATAGGAAATACTTTTCAATGTTCTAGACTAAGTTTGACAGGAAATAGAACGTGAAAACTAAAAGTACCTCATAACATTGTCTATGTTTAAGTCTATGAATAAAATATTTATATACAAAGATTTTGGTAGTTTCATTTTTGAAAAAGCAAACGTGTTTCAATATAATATTTAGAAAGAAAGTGAATAAAAAAAACAATAAAATATGAAATAAAAGAATCAAAGTAATCGAAGACAATTGTAAAATATTTATTCGTTTTGAAATAATATTTCAAGGAGTAAAATAATAAAATTGCAATATTTAATATGACAATAATATAGCTACTTATATTGGTTATAAATTAATTTATTGAAACCAAATTTAAAAAAAATAATAAAAACAAAAATTTCTAAGAAAAATTTGTTAATTTTGTTTAAATTTTTTTGCCTCAAAGCAATATAAATTTTTGCTTTAATGCAATATATCACAATATTCACTGTAGCTGTTTTAGAAGTTGGCAGCTAAAAAAAAATAAAGTACAAAATAAAATAATAAAAAAAAGTAAAGAGCATATAAAAAATGCATAAAAAATAAAATGAAAATATGTATGCATTACAAATTTTTTACTCCTAGCAAAATATTGCATTCTAGGTTTAGTTTAGTATGCAAACAAGTATTAAAAAAAAAGAACGCTATATACTCTATATGAATAGAAAATATGCATATGATGAGATAAATATATTTTTGATGTCATACAAATAAGTTCATAAGTGGAAGTTGTTTGGCTCCAGCGGAACCTAAAAAAAAGCACACAAATAATAAAAAAATAGTAGAAAAGGAACACATGCATAAACACATTTATGCATAAACATATACATACAAATGCATTTTTATATATAGATACATATGTATACATACTCATCACATATTATGCAGGCAAAAACTGCAGTAAACTCACAGAGACAGTAGAGAGAAAAAAATTGTTTAAAGTCAATATCCTGTTTTGCATAATGCAATTTTATATTGATAGTTTCATTTTAGTTACATCCGCCCTAAGGTACAATATTTTATAGTTTTTATTTGTAACTGAATACAAGAGGAACATATACGATTTCATATAAAATAATTGTGATTTAGTTATTGGTTTATTAGGGTGATGGGTTCCGATAATTTACTTTTTTTGCTGCTATATTTATACAATATTGGAAATTATTTGAAAATTACAATAAACAGGCAGGAAGAAGGATTTTACAATAAATAATTTGTTGGCAATTAAGTTAAAGTACTAAGAATTCATAAAACTAAAATAATTTGTAAAAGCAAAGTTATTTACTAAAACTAAAGTAATTTATGGAACGAAAAAGGTAGAGGATATTATAGTAAACAAATGTTTGTTATTAAGAATAAATACTTTTAACAGTTTTGGAGATTAAGGAACTCATACACTAAAAAATTAACTCTAATATCAGCGCATCACCTTGAGGTAAAAAGGGGGCGAAAATGGCTACTAGTTTAGGGAAAGGTGAGGTGATATTTATATTTTAAGGAACACGTCTTTATTTGTTATTTGCCTAGAGAGAAAAAACCTAACACAAAACATGTCACGGGATTGGTCCAAAGTTATAGGAACCAGTATTGATTCTAACAATTTGTATGAACTACACCTGTCACTTTAACATGTCGTTGGCACACTTTTTTACCAGTTTGGGAGAGGTCACAGAACTAACCCGAAAAGGTATATTCATAACAAAAATACTATTTTGCGGCACCCCGACTCGAACCCAGGTTACTTTTACTTATCTCATGTTTTATAATTTTACACTCTTATCACTCAGCCACAGATTGTTATTGTGCGCGAGTTACTAAATGCTCATTAGCTCTCACTGGTTAAACTGGTTCTCAACTGGAACATGATAGGTATCAATTGGTACTAAACAGGAACTTTGGTGGCTATTAGGTGTCAATTGCTACACAACTGGTACTGAGGAACCGATACTATTGCACCAATCGTTACCAATTTCCCGCAAGGTTATTATTGGCTAAAAAATGAATATTTAAAATTTTCAGATTTTTATTTATTTTTTTTTTTTTTTTTTTTTTTTTTTTTTTTTTTTTTTTTGTCAGAATGATAATGTCCGTCTGTCTGTCTATACATTAGTGTTAATTGAGCCCAAAATTATGCATAATTTAGACAATGGTGTTACCAACACTTTAGTAATCACATTAATTATTTCTAATAATAAATAAGAAAAAAATAAGGCCTGCGTACGAAAAACTCCGTGCATGCAAATCTGCTTATCGAAACTAAACCATTGGGCGAATTTTTTTAAAGTGATATTTTTATTAAGGACTAACATTTCAAGTTCCAAATATAAAAGTATAAATTAGTCCCTTTTGGTTTTTCTGGAAATATATGCTATTTTCCAGAATTATTTTAATTATAGGTTTTATTGTGTTTCAGTAATTTTTCTCTCATTTTCAAACTTCATTTCCTTTTATACTGAACTTTTAATGTCCTTTAATTTTTTTTACTAGAGTCCAATACATTTCAATTGCACGAAGTTTCAGACAATTTAATGTATTAGCAATATTTTAGAGGAAGAATGAAAATTGTATGTCATACTTCCTCTAAATTTTCGTTTGCTTTTCTATTAGGATTTTTTTCTTGCTTTATGAGTCTTCAGGCTATACTTCCTTTCAAAATTTCTAATAAAAATTCAATGCAATTGACATTTTTATGAACTTTTTCCTTCCAGAAATGAGGTGAATTTCTCTCAAAATCCCTTCTATTTTACTTGAGTCCTATAGCTTGAAGATACTATTTGTTTTGTAATATAGTTCCGTCCGTCTGTTTGTTAATTTTTGCAAACTTGCTAATTCAACATTGTATATTTTTCGATTCAATAATATATTGAATTAAAATTTTCTTTATTCGTTTGATAATTACGTCCTTCAATAAATTGCAGAAAATATGTTCAAAACGATTGAAATTATATATCACAAATATTGTGGAGATTTGATTAACATCTTTTAAATTAAAAAAAAAAAAAAACGTTACTTTTGATACATTTTACCCCCTAATATGCGAATGATTAATATTAATTACATATGATGTACAAATAATCATACGCCAAGTGCAGTTTTATTGCTTATAATTTTGTGGAAAAAATCAATTGCAGTAGGGGCTCGATTATCCGTAATTCGATTTACCGGCAACGTCAATTATCCGGGAAAGAAAATTTGTAGTTGTTTTATGTTTTTTTTTTTTTCGCTTATTTAATATTTTTTTTGCATCGATTAACCATGATTACCAACATTATCCGGGATTCTAAGCATATTTTTTTATTGCTTTTATGCTACAGGATTGCATAAGGACAATTTTCCAAATTATTTATTAAATATTTATAGGTTTTACATACAATGTTACCCAGAGGCTACATTGAGATTTAAAAAGATCAAAAATTTCCCTCAAATTATAAAGATAGTTAAGGACCAAAATTAATTTTGAGAATTATTTTGAAACTAAAATAACAATAACAAAATTTTAAATGTTTTGTTATTTGTTTTTTTTTTTTTATATAAATTATCAACGTATTTTTCTTTCGTCATCGTTGGACAGGCTGTTAAAGAATTTTATTGAAAAAAAGGTTTATTTTACTTACCAGTATATTTAGCAACACCTTTAAAATTAATATCATCAATTATAATTGGCTCTGAGCGTCCTTTAGCATTAATTGCAAATATTATCATACGATATGTGGCACTTGGATCCAAATTATCAATAAAAAATGTAACAGGACTATTTGTATGCTGAAAATGATAAAAAAAACAGATTGATATTAATTNTTTTACAAATTTTTTGNATAAATATTCAAGNAAATTTAAAAATAATAATAGTAATNGTTTCAAAAATCGNTCGAATTGATNTTTTCAAAGTAACTANNAAAANNATTTTTATGNANCTAAAAATATACAAATATTAATCANNCAATANTGTTAATATTTCTAAGAATATATAGAATATTAATAATATTTTGTTACGGTAATAATATTATGTTCACTTTCATACCCATTCGNTTTGNAATTTCTGNAATATTCATCTAAAAACCCAAAAANATATATATGAATTGTGAGATATTTATTGAAACTGAAATCAATATAACTATGTCCACCTGTCTGTTGAAATTATCGAATTCATTGAATAGATATCTAAGATATTAGTAAAAATCAATGGAAATTGAAAAATAATGATAATTATTATATCAAATTTGTTATATCCTACAGCACCATAGATGTTTGAGTTATTATATGTTTGTGCAAATATTGTAACGTAGAGAAAAAAACACCGTACCTTAAAGTATACCATTCGACTCAGATAGATATCTGTCCCTCTATCTGATTGGCTGGCTGTCCATGTAAAGCTTGTGCGCAAAATATAGGTCGCAATTTTAAAGCTAATTTGATAAAATTTGCTACATATGATTTTTTTTTTTTAGTACAAAAACGAAACCTGTTTAATTTGGTCATGATCGGCCCATTATTTCACCTGGCCCCCATACAAATGTACTTCCGGAAAAGAGTTTTAATACTCACAACTACCTTAACAATGGAAATATATTAATGAAATTTAGTACAAATAAATTTTATGTGAGTACAAATCCGTGTACCAAATTTCGTAAAGATTGGTCCATAATTATGAAGATTTACCTATAATAGACCATAGTTCCCATATAAGATCCGATTTCGCTAATAGATATTAAACCAGATATCAGTAAAAATACATTTTAGACTTCTTAAAGTCTAATTATAACTTTTAATTATATATTGTAGAAGTATAAATATGATTTAGCATTTGCTGAATATAGCAGCAGCTCTACTTATTTTTATTTTTAGACAATAATTTTCTTGATATTAACAAACAAATATTGAGTAAAAAATTCAATATCATCAATAATACAATTATCGTTTCAAATTATTTTATTTCTAAATAACTTTTTTTTCAAGGAAAAACTTAAGTACAAATACTTGTTTTCTCAAAACTCCCACGGTGTTTTATGTAACCATAATGGAATATTGCAAATAAAAATTCATAATTTAGAAAAAATAAACTTTTTATGTA